>JBBPKN010000044.1:0-99422 GCA_038089275.1 Pulveroboletus cf. rosaemariae
CAATCCAGAATGAATTGAACCTTTTCAGGGGACATAGTGAGCCCTAAAGAGAAGAGCTGGTATCTGAGATACTTAGTTGAATTAATATGGAATTTGCATTTCTCAGGTTTGACAAAAAGGCCATGTTTTTGAAGGCAGTGAAGGACTTCATGAACATGCTTGGTATAAGACATCCAGTCAGCAGAGAAAATTAGGATATCATCCAAATAAACAATTACAGAAACATCAAGAAGATTAACAAAGATAGAATTGATGAATCACCAAAAAGCCACAGGGAAATTGCTGAGCCTGAATGGCATGACAAGCCACTCATACAAGCCATAGCATATATGGAAGGAGGTCTTCCACTCATCACCCTCAGCAATGCAGACTAAATGATAAGCATGTCTAAGGTTGAGCTTGATATAGATGGTTATGCAGCTTGGAGTGTCAAGAAGATTGGAGATGCATGAAAGGGGGTAGTGGTCTTTCTTTATGATCTTGTTGAGTCCTTGGAAATCTACACACAACTGGAGGGATCTATCCTTCTTTCAGATAAAGAGAATGGGGGTAGCATGAGCAGATAAAAAGAGGCAGATAAATTCCATAAAGAGGTGCTTGAAATGCAGCTGCTAATGCATTGACCTAATCCTAACACCTAGCCTTGGTGTGTGCTGACAATCCTGAGTAGTTGCTTTGATCTTAGAGCAATAAAAACTAGGCAAAAGTTAAGAGAGAAAAGTAAGAGCCAAGGGACTTGTAGAACTGGAAGGTTCAAGTGTGCAAGACTGGAAAAACCCAGACTTGAGCAGACCTCCTTTTATATTGCTATAGTATGTGCACAGACCATGTAAATGGTACTGGCCTTAAATAAAGTACAGTAAGCCAATCAATGGCAAAAGAAGAGCAGGGACCTTAGAAATACAGTAGGTAAACATGAGTTGTGTCATCAGCATCTAGATTGCTCTAGATCTGTGACATGTAAAGAAGTGAAATGTAAAAAAGTAAAAAGTGTGAAATAGTAAACAGGTGAAGATATGAAATGATCACATGATGTGACAATGTGAAGGGCTACAGTAGTGATAAGAAAATGCCAAAGAAATAAAAAATGAAAAAGTGCATTATAACAGTGCTTATCTAAGAAGATTCTCAGCACTTCAAGCTCAAAGGGTAAAAAAGAGTAGGTAATGCTAATAGGTGGGGAGGTGCCTTCTTCCAGATCAATCTTCAAGTCAAACTTATGATGGGAAGCAAGGGTAGAAGCCTTGCTTTTGCTAAACACATTGGTAAAGTCATGATATTCCTAAGAAACATCAAAAAGGTCAGCTGGAAGAGAAGTAACAGAGGCAGAATGGAGATGATGTTCCAGGAGTTAGAGTTGCAGATAGAACAGAACTGAGCTGTCAAGACTATAGGCATGCACAAATGCTGATGAGCTAAATAGCTCAATTGACAGAGGTCTGGGGTCAGGAAAGCACAGTGAATTGGGGTTGGAGTTAGCTTGGATCAGAAAGACTGGAGACTGCAGAGGTAAGCTTGGGGATGTTGGCATGTTTAGTTTCAATGATTGGAATGAGATATAACTCAATACCCAGTTAATCAATGGATTGTGGCAGATGAGCCAGTTGTGTTCTAGAACAAGAGAACTAGATCCATCCAACAGAGTAACATAAAATGTTATCAGAGTGATATCACCAGTTTCAAAGCAAATAAAAAGATCAATGGCATTAGTAATCATAGAATTGGAAGTACCATTGAAAATTTGGAGCTGCAATAGAGGAACAGAATAAGTTGGAAGGTTGTAGATACTGACTAACTTGGTATCTGTTATGGTATTGAATATTGTATGACTCTTTCTAACCCTAACTGTCTGCCTTGAGAGGATGCAAGTGGTTTTGGTGTTGAATTCAGATTGAATAGATGGAAGATAGTGTGAGAATACTCAGGGTAGCAGGGTCTAAGAAGCCATTGCACAATATTGCCAGAGAAAGCCCTTGTATTGACAGAACTAACTAGAACTAGTAATAGTATAAGAACAAAGTGGTCAAAGCTAAGGGCTATGTACTATATCTCACTAAGTATTTATATCTATCCTAGATTTGCATGGACCATCCCTGGGGCATAGGGTAAAACTAAATAAGAAAACTGGGCATAGGACATGCTTGTTATAATGCACTTTTTCATTTTTATCTTCTTTAGTATTTTATTCTCACTACTGTAGCTCTTCACATTGTCACATCACATGACCATTTCACATCTTCACCTTTTTACATTTCACCTCTCCATATGTCATAGATCTAGAGCAATCTAGACTCTGCTGTTATAACTCATGGTTGCCTGCTATATTTTTAGGTCCCTGCTCTTCTTTTGCCATTGGTCTGCTTACTGTACACTATTTAGGGCCAGCACCATTTGCATGGTCTGTGCACATACTGTAGCAATATAAAAAGAGGTTAGCTCAAGCCTGGGTTTTTCCAGTCTTGTGCACTTGAACCTTCCAGTTCTACAAGTCCCTTGGCTCTTATTTCTTGTCTATACTATTGCCTAGTTCTAGTGTCTCTAGTTCAAAGACATCATTCAGGATAGGACAGCACACATCAAGAATTAGGTGTTTTAGATCAACACATTAGCAGCTGCATTTCAATGCTAACTGAGAATATGACCAAGTGGCCATGCATAGGGGGTGTGTATAAAGAGACTATGTAGAATGGAAAGAAAGAGTTTAGGGTTAGCAGAGATTAAACCATACTCTTAATCATAAGGTCAAGGAGATCCCATTTAGAGATTTGCCATGATTGTATCTGATCCTTATCTGAATTAAGATTATATTCATTGGAGATTTGATTAGGAAATGCATCTGTTATCTGAGATACTAGATTTAATCATATAAGCTGTGCCCAAATCCAAGGAAAAGCTCTGAAAAAACAACTTAACCATATTCTAGGGTTTGACCTTGTAAGGAATAGGATTCTCATAATCATGTGCTTGTCACATGACTCTTCTGCTAGTGAACTTGTTGTTTGTAATAGTATCTACAAAACAATCTGAAGAACCAGAGTCAATTAGGATTAAAAATAAAGAAATTTATAAAAAACAAAAGTAACAAAAGGCATAAGTAAAGTATTATCTAAAAGAATGGATGCATTAAGTCTAACCCCCAGTAAAGCATGGGAAGGATAAATGCAACCTTCAGCCCATGCAGAATCATGGAAACTGTGGACTATTTTTTCACCTCTGAGGCAAAGACCTCCAGTTTAACTTCCAGAGCAGAGATTTTGGCAGCATAAGCTTTGGCTGCCTTGAAGAAAGACTTGGGGCAGTCCTTTGCTATATGCCCAGCAATATCACAGAACAAACAGAGATGATTCTTGAGTCAATGCTTACATTCTTTAGCAGTGAGCTTATTATTCTTACCAAGCTTGGATAATAAGTCTTGCTTCTGAGGGGCAAATGACCTGGAGGAGCCAGAAGAACCAGCTGACTTGTTCTTTGACTCCTTAGGACCAGAGGTTGAAGTAAAGGATGCAGAGGATTTGTCAGATAATTTGAATGGATAAGATAACTTTTCTTGGCAGCTAATTTTGGATTTATACTCCCAGTAATGAGTATCAATGGTCTGAGTGAGCTGGCATAGCTCAATAAGGGTTGGGGGCTTGCTGATGCAGAAATGGTCATTTTTGATGCAGTCTGGAAGATCATTATAGAAGTAGTGGCAGAGAGTACCTTCTTCATAACCCCAGACTTAAGAAGCAATTCTATTAAACTTGACTACATATTTGTTAATTTATTGACCATCCTTCATAGTCAACTGGTCTAGCTAATGCTCCACATCTCTGACCAGGTTATGGGGTCTGAAGTTAGTCTGGAGTTCCTGAACAAACTCCTTATATTTGTCCATTCACAGGAAACAAAGATTAGGATCTTCTGTAAGCAGCAGGTCAGATTCAAACTGTTACGAAGTAACATTCCGCTAGCAGAAGAGTCACATGACAAGCATGTGACCGTGAGACTTTATTGCCAAACAAGGATAAACCCTAGAATATGGTTAAGTGTTATTTAAGATATTCCCCTTGGGGTTAGGCACAGCTTATGGTTAAATCTAGCATTCCAGATGATAGATGCATCTCCCGATCTTATCTCCGATGAATCTGGATCTCGATCTAGATGAGGGTCAGATCTGATCTGTGGCAGATCTCTAGATGGGATCTCCTTGGCCTCATGATTAAGGGCATGGTTTGATCTCTGCTTACCCTAGACCCTTACCTTCCATTCTACATAGCCTCTTCCTTGATACACCCCTTATCCGCATGGCCCATTGGTCATAACCCTTTGTTACAAACGCTATCGTGCAGTCACCTGACAAGCACGTGACCGTGGGACTTCATTGCCAAACAAGGATAAACCCTAGGTTATGGTTAAGCATTTTATTTAATATTCTATTCGCATGGTTGGGGTTACACTTACGGTTGGATCTAGTATCTCAGATGATAGATGCATCTCCCGATCGGATCTCCGATGAATCTGATCTCGATCCAGAAGAGGGTCAGATCTGATCGTGGCAGATCTCTAGATGGGATCTCCTTGGCCTCATGGCTAGGGGCATGATTTAATCTCCGATGACCCTGACTTCTATTTATATTTAGACATCCCTTCCCTTCCATTCCACATAGCCTCTCCTACACACCTTATCCGCATGGCCCGTTTGGTCATACTCTTAGTAAGTACGCCCTATGCCCAGTTACCTATTTAAGTAGTTCCCTTTGCCCTGGACTTGGTACGTGCGCATCTGGGAATAGTATATATAGAGTACCGTCCATAGACTCAAGACCCCAGTCTTGAGCACTTGTATCTTAGCATGCAGTTACTAAGCATCTAATCAAGTGGTTTACTCTGGATCTCCTGGCTTGTCCTTCATTCATCTGCTGTCTATCATTTATCCTTGTCTCCGCCATAGCAGCAAGCCAGCCCTCAGTTTAGGGTTAGGATCAGAACTCTACGAATCGATGTCTTGCCAGCTTTCAGGCCCAAACACCAGGACCCAGCCACAGTCTGGTTATGTGGAAGCAAGAACGTAACACTAGGCATGAGTCCATGACATAGGTCATGACCCAGTGGGCATAGTTGGGAGAGGGGGCACCATGATGAAGGGCATGGGCAGAGAGCAGGAGGTCAATGCTGAGGATACCAGCAGATGTGGTGTTAATGGCAGGAGAAGGGATGGGGATGGGAGTGATGACAGCAGGGCTGATGAAGATAGCAGGGAGAGAAGCTATGAAATCCTTGAAAGGGATCTTGGGGGCAAGAGATAAAAGAGGAGAAGAAAACTGTGTATTAGTGAAGTCAGAAGGGAATGAGATAAGCAAGGGCTCAATAGGGACTTCCTCAATAGGAAGTTGGGATGTAGCAGTAGAAGAAGTGTTGAGGGGGGGTATTGCAGGAGCAGAAGCCTTGTTCAATGGTGAAGGCCATTGTTATTATTTGTAAGGGCAAGTGGTTTTCTTGGTGGAGGAATGAGTAGAAGAAGCAACTGGGGGAAAATGACAAGGGTAGAGGAGTTTATACTCTTTCAGAGCAGATTGGAAATGTTTCAAGTTTTGTTTGGGTTCCCAAGAGTTGTCTTCTGCCAAGTATCCCTTTCATTGAATCAGGAACTAATGGTTATCCAAGGAACCTCAATAATTTAATATCCACTCTAATTCATATTCCTCCTCACCTTCTATAAGGTCTGGTGGTGGAGTGGGGAAGTTCTTTCCATGAATGTCATTTTTTGCAATAGGGTAATAGTAGTAACACATGGAACACAGGGTAAATCTTCCATGTGGATGAAAGACAGAGGCAATAGATAATCAAGAAAAGGACTTCCATGATGGTGAAGGGTCCTTCCTGTTTAGAGGAGAGTTTGGAGTGAATGATTGCCTGTTTCAAACTCTGGGCTTCTAATCACACCTTATCTCCTTTGGAAAATGGGGAGAAGGTGGAGCAGATATGAGATGCCATGGTTTGGCAAGCCAGGTCATGTGTGGCAAGGGCTTTGTTGCAAGCAGCAAGAAATGCCTTAGTGTGGTCAGCAACAGCAGACATTAGTGATTCATCAATAAGAGAAGAAAGGGTGCAGGGTTCATATCCCATCATAAGATAGAATAGGGATTGCCCAGTAATGGAGTAAGGGTGGTGATTATGAACAAACTTGGCATGGGTAATTGAGTCAGCCCATCTGGTGGGGTTAAAGCTACAGTAAATGTGGATGTACATCTCAATCTCCTGGTTAACTCATTTAGTTTCACCATCAGATTGAGGATGGTATGCAGTAGAGAGGGAGAGGTTGTACTCAAGAAGTTTCCCAAGCTTCTTGGCAAATGCAGAGGCAAATTGGGGGCCTTGATCAGAAATGATCTTGTCATAAAGACCATAGCAGAGATAGACTTTGTGGAAAAAGAGGATGGCTATTCCCTCAGTGGTAATGAATTTCTTAGTGGGTGTTCAAATGTATCCCAGCAGAAAGACACTGTTAAAACCTATACCAGTATGGGTATACTTTTAAAACCAGTTCCTTTCTGAATGAAACCCTTGATGCTAAAGAAGGGTCATAACTCTGGAGGGCTCTGGAGGAATCTAGGAAGGGTTTCAATAATCAAATGGGACTCAGCTTTACCTTATGTGGTGTGTCCTTGCACTTTCTGGTGTTCTGATTTACATAGATGTCAGAGATGGGTAAGAAGGTTGTCTCTATGCTCAATAGGAGGAACAGGCAGGATAAGAAGAGTCAAGTCTAGTCATGGGGGTGGGACTTTGTAACTCCTTCAAGGATATTGCTTGGCCTTGGAGTTACTCCAGGGTAACCCTGGAGGGTCAGAGTGAGCTCAAGGGCTCAAGCAGAGTGAGGACAAAGACAAAGGGGTGTTTTTGTTGATATTTATACTCTAGTACAAGATACAAAACTACAGTACTTATACCTCAGAGAGACAGAACTATCTAAGAGTATAATGAAGTAAGACAGGTGCAAACTCAGAAGCAAAGCAGATATCCAAATATCCAAGAAAAAAATGGAGATGTCAGGGAAGACAATGTTCAATTATGTCAGACTGAAACTGAAGGGTGACAGGATGAAACAGGGGAAAGCAAGGAACAGGAACAAAACAGGAATAGTAACAATAATGGTAATGGTAACTGAGAATGGGAACAGTAATGGAGTTATACTGGGATGGTCTGGAGATGACAAAGTGGAACTAGGGTAATACTTAACTGGAGCAGAGATAGACTAAAGACAGAATAGAGCAAGGTGGAAGCAGAAGCCCAGGAAAGTATATAATGCTGATGAATAGAAAGCATACATGCATAGCTGGGCAGACTGAAATGATAATGGAGGGCTGGAGTTGCCTGGAGGGGAGTCAGAGGGCTAGAGTAACTTACTAGGTACTAAGACCAATTATAAGCTGGATCAGGATAGGGTCAAAATTGGATCAGAGGTCTGGGATATGACAGTGGGGCAAAGAATTACCCTCTTTATAAGCCCATGGTTGACCACAACCAGCAAGGCATCAAAGTCAGAGAATAAAGGTAGGTCAGTAATTAGATCACAAGAGATCTGTTGAAAGGGGTAAGTGGTGGTGGAGTAAATGGGAAAGAGAGTGGGAGTAGAGGGGTGTGTGTTTGTTTTATTCTGTTGACAAATGGGATAGCTGGCAACATAGTTGTGGATGAAAGTGGTGAGGCTGGGCCACCAGAACTTGGTGGAGACAAGTTGTCAGGTTTTGAGGTAACTGGGGTGACTGGCAGAAGAGTGGTTATAATAGCATTGGAGAATTTCATGAAAAAGGTTGATAGAAGAGGGAATAAAAACATGGTTGTGGTAAGTGTCATATCCTATATCTCTGACCCAATTTTGACCCCATCCCAACCTGGCTTACAATTGGTCTTTATATCTAGTAAGCTACTCTAGCCCTTTGACTTCCCTCTCAGCAACTCTGGCCCTTCATTACCATTCCAGTCTGCCCTAGCTATACATGTATGCTTTCCATCCCTTAGTGTTATACACTCCCCTGGGCCTCCACTCCCACTCTGCCCCATTTTGTTTTCAGTCTATCTTTGCTCCAGTTAAGTACTACTCTAGTTCCACTTCATTATCTCCAGACTGTTCTGGTATAACTCTGTTACCATTTCCATTCTCAGTTACTATTTGTCATATCCTGGACCTCTAACCCAACTCCAACCCCATCCTGACCTGGCTTACAATTGGTCTTCATATCTAGTAAGCTACTCTAGCCCTCTGACTCCCCTCCAGGCAACTCTGGCCCTCCATTACCATTCCAGTCTTCCCCAGCTACACATGTATGCTTCCCACCCCTCAATATTATATGCTCTCCCAGGCTTCTGCTCCCACTCTGCCCCATTCCACTTCCAATCTATCTCTGCTCCATTTAAGTACTACCCTAGTTCCCCTTTGTCATCTCTGGACCATCCTGGTATAACTCTGTTACTGTTCCCAGTCTCAGTTACTATTACCATCATTGTTACTATTCCTGTTTCATTCCTGTTCCTTGCTTCCTCCTGTTTCATCCTGTCACCCTTCAGTTTCAGTCTGACATGATTGGACATTGTCTTTCCTGACATCTCCATTCATTTCCTAGATATCTAGACATCTGCTTCACTTCTGAGTTTGCACTTGCCTCATTTTGTTACACTCCTAGATAGTTCTACCTCACTGAGGTATAAGTACTGTAGTTTTGTATCTTGTACCTCAGTACAAAGATCAACAGAAACAACAGAAACACCCTCTTGTCATTGTCCTTACTCTGCTTGAGCCCTTGGGCTCACTCTAACCCTCTGAGTTACTCCAGAGTACCTCTAAGGCTATGTGATATTCTTGAAGAAGTCATAAGGCCTCACTCCCATGACTAGGCTTGACTCTTCTTATCCTGCCTGTCCCTCCTGTTGAGCATAGAGACAGCCTTCTTACCCACCTCCAACATCTATGTAAATTAGAACACCAGAAAGTACAAGGGCATACCACATAAGATGAAGCCAAGTTCCATTCAACCATTGAAACCCTTCCTAGATTTCCCCAGAGCCCTCCAGAGCCCTCCAGAGTTCTGACCTTCCTTTAACATCAAGGGTTTCATTCAAAAAGGAACTGGTTAAAAGTATACTCATCTTGGTATAGGTTTTAACAGTCTTCTTTTATTGGGATGAAATTTTTAACACTATTACCATCATTGTTACTATTCCTATTCCATTCCTGTTTCTTGCTTTTCCCTGTTTCATCCTGTTACCCTTTAGTTTCAGTCTAACATGATTGGACATTGTCTTTCCTGACATCTCCATTTGTTTCTTAGATATTTAGACATCTGCTTTGCTTCTGAGTTTGCACCTATCTCACTTTACTACACTCCTAGATGGTTCTGCCTCTCTGAGATATAAGTACTGTAGTTTTGTATCTTGTACCTCAATACAAATATCAACAGAAACACCCTCTTATCATCATCCTTACTCTAATCAAGTCTTTGGGCTTACTCCAATCCTCCAGGTTACTCTGAAGTTTTCAGCATTAAAGTTATTATGGCTTAATGTTGACTTGGAATGAGTGACAACTTTACTGTTGTTACTACCCCTATCTGACCTGAGTTCCCTGACTCACTCCAACCCTCCAGCTCTGCTGGAGATTATAACTAGTCTATTGGCTACCTTCTATAAGTCTTGATGACTCCACTTTTTAAGACTGGACTTGACACTCTTTGTCTTGTCTGTCTCTCTTGTTGAGCCCTGAGCAAGCTCTCCTCTGCTATCTCTGGCCTGCCATACATTAGGACATCAAGGCTATGCCAGGGCACTAAAGCTGAGTTATGTTTGATGAAGAACCTGCTACTTGACTACTTGACCATTTTTGGAAATCTCCGGAAATCTCCGAAGACCTCCGGAGCTCATATTCCCTTTCAATGAACTCCAACCTAGTAGTAGTAGTAGTAGTAGTATTTGGATTTTGATAATCTGTTACCTCAATAGAAATATTGACATAAATGCCCCCTTGTCTTTATCCTCACTCTGATTGAGCCTTTGGACTCACTCTAACCCTCCAGGTTACTCCAGAGTACCTCCAGGGCCAAGTGATATCCTTGAAGGAGTTACAAGGTTCCACCCCCATGACTAGACTTGACTCTCCTCATCCTGCCTGTTCCTCCTGATAAGCACAGAGATAGCCTTCATATTCACCACTGACTTCTATGTAAGTCAGGACACTGGAAAGTGCAAGGGTGTATTACATAAGGTGAAGCCAAGTTCTATTTGATTAACAAAACCCTTTCTATATTTCTCTGGAATTATGACCTTTCTTCAGTGTCAAGGGTTTTATTCAGGAAAAAACTGGTTTTAAAAGTATATTCATACTGGGAAAAAGTTTTAACAGTAAGTAAGCAAGCTGTCAGTTTTCTTTCAATCAGATGTACAGGAGCAGAGGAATTTTTGCATCTACAGAGGCATCCTGTTTTTGGAGGATAGAGAGGTAAAGAGGGTTGCCTTGTTAATGTTCCTTGATATGTGTAGAGAGGTTAGTGTCAACAAGGTTAACAAAGAGTTCAGGGGAGAGTAGAGTGACTTTCTGATTATTCTGGAAAGTATCAGGACAGAGGTTGGGACAATGGGAGAGGGTGTCAGGCTCAACAAGTGAGGTGCCAGCAATGTGCAATAGTTGCCGGTTGAAATTGGCAATGTTGAGAAGCCAGTAAGCTTGGTGTTGGTTAAGCTTCTGGGGGAATTTGAAATTGGTGAGGTTTTTATGGTCAGTAAAAACCTAAACATGGGTAGAAGAGCCAAGAAGGTATTGTCTCCAGGCTTTCAGAGTGCAGATGACTGCAAGGAGTTTGCAATCATAGATGTCATAGTTCTGCTCAGTGGTGGAGAAGATCTGGGAGAGATAAAAACAGGAGTGCCAATCCCCATTCTTGTCAGTTTGAAGAAGAATACCACCTGATATGTAAGCAAAAGCATCAGTGGCAATAGTGAAAGAACAAGTGAGATCTGGCATCTGCAATACCAGTTGGGAGAGGAAGATAGCTTTGAGGGAATCAAAGGCTTTCTGAGAAGTGGGAGACCAAGACCAAGCCATGGCTTTCTTGATAAGGTCAAGGATGGAACAGGTAATGATGGAGTAGTTAGAGATGAATTGCTTGTAGAAGTTAGTAAAGCCAAGGAAGAAACAAACATCCTTGAATTTAAAGGGAGTGGGCCACTGGGAAATACCAGTGAGTTTGACAGGGTCCATGGCAAGCTTGCCAGGATAAACAATCATCCCCAAGTATTTGACTTGGGAAGCAGTGAAGATGCATTTCTCCAATTTGAGATGGAAATCAAGGTCTGCCATCCATTGAAGGACATGGGAGGTGCATTCCTGATGGGTGTTAGCATCAGGGGAGAAGATAAGAAGGTTATTCATATAGATAACAAGACATCCTTTAGTGATTATATCCCGGAACAAGTCATTCGTGAATTACTGGAAAGTAGTGGATGAGTTATTCAGACTGAAAAACATTACCATGGGTTTGAAGAGCCCCTTATGTGTGATAAATGCAGCTTTCCATTGATGTCCATTGTGAATATAAACATTGTTATAGCCCCATCAGATGTCAAACTTAGTGAAAAGCTAAGCATTACAGAGCTTATTGATGAGGTCAGAGATAAGAGGAAGGAAATAGGCATCACAGATGGTGTGTTCATTGAGATACCTATAGTCTTGGCAAGGGTGGAGTTTACCATCCTTCTTTTTGATGATGAAGAAGGATAAGGCTTGAGGGGAGTTGAACAGACAGATCTTTCCAGCCTGAAGATTCTCTTCAAGGAAGTCTTCCATGGCCTGTTGCTCAGGTGGGGATAAGGGGTAAACCTTACCTATCTTCAGGACAAACATGTTCTTTAGATTGATCCCATAATTGTAGGGGTAAGAGGGCAGAAGATGGTCAAGGGTTTTGGAGGTGTCAGAGAATATTGAAGAGAATTTGAAATATTCAGGGGAAAGGGTTGTCTTAGGTTTGGCCTTTTCAGCCTTGATGGCTAGCTCTGTGGATGTGGTTAGCTGAGTGACAGTGATCTCTGGGAGGTAGAAGGAGCAGCAATCTAAAATCCTGCTGGAGTGGCAATCATAGAGTGAGTTGTTGATTGACTGTTCTGAAGTAACATAGTCCAGATAGTGGACCAAAAGTTCATCATGGGGAATGATGATATCTTTGAGAAGTCCATCAAACCATGGTTTATGGATGGAGTTGATGCAGTAAGTGGTTGTGTCAGAAGGGGAATCTGGGATAGTGAGTGTGTTTGCCATCCAGTCTATAGTGGGGTTTGTGGCCTGAAGCCACAGGTGTCTGAGAATAATGTTCTTCTTCCCACATGCAATGATGTAGCAGGAAATTGGGAGAATCAATTGTTTAAAATGGAGAAGAAGATCACAAGTTCTAGTGATCTTGCCTTTCTTGTTTTCCAAGTGGTCAACATTGTGAATGATGATTGGTTTGGAAAGTTTAGTGATGGGGAACTGGTTCTTCTTGATAAAGTCCCAGTTGATGCAGTTGATCTGTGCACCACTATCAATAAGGGCATGAGTAGCTACAACTTTCTTGGCACAGGATGAGGGGAAGACTTGAATCACAATCTTCATGGATTTCTTTGATGCAGATACAAGTATAGGTGCACAAGAGAGAGAGGAAGTACCTTGTGTAGAGGAGGTACTTCATTTTAAAAACCCTGCTCTTTTTCTGTCTTCTTTCATTCTTTCTTCACTACTACTCTTGCCACCCCATCATTGGATTCATTGTCACTAACCTCCTTGATCTTCATTGTTGGTTCTTTGGAAGAGACCTTCTTGATGCAAGAAGTGTCCTTGGTGATGGTTAAGGGAGAGGGAGAAGAAGTGGGGAAGTTTAGGCAGGCAGTGTTGATGTGGCCAGGTTTCTGGCATCTGAAACAGAGTTTATTCTTGATGCAGAAGGCCCTACCTGCATCAGTTAATCAGCCTTTCTTTACAGCATCTATATCCATAACATTTAGGTCTTTCTCCATTTTGGATGTTATAGTGGAGGGAGACATGGGAGTTCAGGCAAATATGTGAGGATTCTTTCATTGTTGTTCTATAGAGCAGGCATGCTCCATAGTCCCTTGAAAATGAGTGGCTTTGGTGTACCACTCAGTAATAGTAGATGGGATTGTATCCAGGTTATGGATATGATGGGAGAGGTAGAACATAAGTCCTGTTTCATAATAGCTGATGAGAATGTTGTCATCAGTGATTTTAGTGGTAATAACTTGGTTCTGGAACTCAGCAGTGTATTCAGTGAGGGAAGGTGTCCATTCACCTTTCTTTTTCTGCTTCATCTGTGTATTTGCCAACCAATGGATGACAGTGTTAATCATATCCTGTTGTTGGAAAACTTTCAGGAATGCAGAGGCAAAATGGGAGAACTTTCCCATAGTGATGGTCATGCCAGAGATACACTTCTTCTGGTATGTTGCAGCCCATAACAGTGCTGGCCCTTTGGTCATGAATGAAAGGGCAAAGGTAATCTTTTTCTCATTGGAGTTGTAGACCACACTGTTGACAAAGAGGTAGAACTGGACTGTATCCAGCCAGTTCTTGGCCTTGGATCTATTGCCATCAAAATACTCAGGAGTACTAAGATGAAGTTCCATTGGCTTGGTGAAGGAAGAGGAGGAGTTAGACATAGTAGATGTTAGAGGGGGTCAGGGAAGGATGAACATGGGTTGGCATCAGATGGGAGTAGGAGATGGGAAAGTCTGGGCTCAAGGAATCTGTAAGGAAGAAGAGAGTTCATGTGCTAGGTCATAATCTTCTCATACTTCTTCTTATAAGGAAATGAGGATGTCTATGAGCATATCTTCTGGTATGGAAGGGTAATCTGGAGAAGAGGGGTTCTCAGGCTTTGAAGTGGACTTGAGAGGGTCTGAGGTAGAGGCTCAAGGCTCACCCCAGAGGGAATTGAACAGCAAAGATTATTTAGGTGGAATGGTGGGAGTGAACTATAGCAATGATAGCCACAAGTAGAATATGCTACTTCTTTTGTTATGCTAGGCCCAGGTAGGGACAGGTGTAGACCTTGCTGGGGGAAAAGAGGAAGAGGCAATACCAAGGTAAGCCTCAAGACAAGTGGAAAGCAACAAATAAGGTGTTGTGCTTTAGTAGTACCAGCTACACTCCCAGGGGTGTGCTGAAGTCAGATGCTGATAACTCTCTGGATAAGTGCCAGGACACAGACAGTGGATTCCAAGTATGTAGGTACAAGGATAGAGGAGATGTGAGAACTTGTGAGGTAATCACAAGATAGAAGTAGTGTAAAGAGAGAGGACACAAGAAGTACACTACTTTATAGTACAATTGACAAGGTTTGAGCAGAGATCAGTAATGTAATCATGCTGATGAATGATGAGTACAGTATCCATGTGAAAACAGATGAAAAGAAATGGAACAATTATAAGTCAGTTGATTAAGAGATAGAAGGTCCAGGCAAAGGGCATAACAGAGAGCAGTCTGGGTGAGTTCAAAATGTGAGAAGAGCAGAATCTATTAGGAGAAAGATGAACAAGAAAGCACCTGAGGTGTGGAAAGAGTGGAAGCTATGAGGAGAATGAGTGAAATAAGAGGCAAAAAAGAAAAAGAGGAGAAAACATAACAGCCTTCTTGATAAGGTCAAGGAGAGAATAAGTGATTGCAGAATAGTTTGGAATAAACCACCTATAGAAGTTAGTGAAGCCAAGGAAGGAGCAAACATCCTTGACTTTGGAGGGGACTTGCCATTAGGAAATGCTGGTAAGTTTGATGGGGTTCATGGTAAGTTCACCAGGATGGATAATTAGTCCAAGGTATTCAACCTGGGAAACAGCAAAGGTGCATTTCTCCAGCTTAAGGTAGAGATTAAGTTCTGTTATCCATTGAAGGACTTAGAAGGTATGTTTCTAATGAGTGTTAGCATCAGGGGTGGAGATAAGAAGGTTGTCCATATATATGATGGGCCATCCTTTGGTGATTATGTCTCAGAAGGAGTTATTTATAAAATGCTGGAATGTAATTGGTGAGTTATTGTTAAAGCCTATCCCTAGTATGAATGAATTGTTAAACTATATACCAATCTCCTTCCTGAATGAAGCCCTTGTTGCTAGGGGGCAAAGGTCAGGTTCTAGCACCTTAGTGGTGCATGAACCTGAGGAAAGGTCATACTCCAGAAACTCCAGAGATCTTCAGAGATCTTCAGAGGAATTTAGGAAGGATTGGTTGATCAGATGAGACTTGACTTCACCTTATGTGGTGTGCTCTTGCACTTTCCAGTGTCCTGATTTACATAGATATTGGAGGTAGGAAAGAGGACTGTCTCAGTACTCAACAAGAGAAACAGACAGGATAAGGAGAGTCAAGCCTAGTTATGGGGGTGGGGTCTTATGACCCCTTCAAGGGTATTACTTGGTTCCAGAGGTTCTCTGGAGTAACCTGGAGGGCAGAGTGAGCCCAAGGGCTCAAGCAGAGTGAGGACAAAGACAAGGGGGTGTTTATGTTGATATTTGTACTAAGATACAAGATACAGAACTACAGTAGTTATATCTCAGAGAGACAGAACTATCTAGGAGTGTAGCAAAGTGAGACAGATGCAAACTCAGAAGTGAAGCAGATGTCTGAATATCTAAGAAATAAATGGAGATATCAGGAAAAATAATGTCCAATCATATCAGACTGAAACTGAAGGGTGACAGGATGAAACAAGGGGAAACCAGGAACAGGAATGGAACAAGAATAGTAACAATATGGGTAATAGTAACTGAGAGTGGGAATGGTGATGGAGTTATACTGAAATGGTCTGGAGACAATGAACTTGAACTAAGGTAGTACTTAACTGGAACTGAAATAGAACTGAAAATGGAATAGAACAGAGTGGGAGCAGAAGGCTGGAGGAGTATATAATGATAAAGGGGCAGGAAGTGTATATGCAAAGCTGGGGTGGACTGGAATGGTGATGGAGTGCTGGAGTTGCCTGGAGGGGAGTCATAGGGCTAGAGTAGCTTACTGGATAAGCCAGATCAGGATGGGGTCAGAATTGGGTTGAAGGTATGGGATATGACAGTTATTTAATTCAAAGAACATTACAATGGGTTTGTAAAGCCCCTTATGGGTAATAAAGGTGGTCTTTCATTGGTGTTTGTCTTTGATGCAGATGTTGTTGTAGCCTTATCTAACATCAAACTTAGTAAAAAGCTTTGCATCTTGAAGCTTATCAATAAGGTCAGAGATAAGGGATAGAGGGTAGGTATCATAAATAGTGTGTTTGTTGAAATACCTGTAATTTTGACAGGGGTAGAGGTTGCCATCTTTCTTTTTGACAATGTTATAAATCACAATGTACTCTGAGAGTACTCTGGATAACTCTGGAGTGGATGGGGCTTGGCTTTACTGTATGTGGTGTGCCCTTACACTAGTACTGGGTGCCCCAATTTATGAAGGGGTCAAAGGAGGGTTAGAGATTCAGGGTAAGCCATAGGGCTTTTCCACTGAGGGATATAATGTCAAGTTATAAGGCAAGCTGCAAGAATTAATTGTAGGATATGATGTCAAGTCATGAAGCAAGAGGGGGTCCAGGATGATTGTAATGTTGTGTTATGGTTGATATTCAAACTGAGGTACAAGATACAGAACTACTGTACTTATACATTGGGAAAACAGGTTACCTAAGGAGGAAATGGAGATGTGAAGGGAGTTATCTCATAAGTAAAGCAGGTGCCAATGCATCCTGGATATGAATGGAGATATTAGGGGAGACAACATCAAATAATGTCAAAACTGAATCTAAAGAATGACAGAAAGAGGTAAGAACAAAAGAAAACAGAACAGGAAGTGAGATCAGAGGAACTACAGAGTTGTATTGGAATATTATGGAGTTAACATAGATAAAGTTGTAATCAACATTAGATAGGAAGGGATAGAGGTAAAGGAAATCAGGAAATACATAGCTTATAGCATAAAAGCAACTGGAGTTGCACTGGAGACAGAGCAGAGTTGACCCATTGCACAGGATATAATAGACAAAGAAGAAGGGCAAGGCTTATGAGGAGTTCAGGGGTCAGATCTTCCCAGCATGAAGATTCTCTTCAAGGAAGGCTTTCATGGCCTTTTATTCAGGAAGGGATAAGGGATAGACCTTATCTATCTTGGAAACAAATGTGTTCTTAAGATTAATCTCATGATCATAGAAGCAAGAGGATAGAAGGTGATCTAGGGTTTTGGGGGTATTGGAGAACACCAAAGAAAACTGGAAGTATTCTGGGGAAAGTATGGTCTTGGATTTGGCCTTCTTAGCCTTGATAGCCAGCTCAGTGAAAGCAGTGAGCTTGGCAACCATGACTTCTGGTAGGTATGAGGAGCAGTGATCCAAGATCCTGCTAGAGTGGTGGTCATAGAGTAAATCACAAATGGATTGCTCAGAGGTGATATAGTCAAGGTAGCAAACAAGAAGTTCATTATGAGAAATGATGATGTCATCAAGGAGTCCATCAAACCTGGGTTTATGGACAGAGTTAACATGGTAGATGACTTCTGCTTAAGTGGTGAAATCTGGGATGGTGTTAAAACCAGTTCCTTTCTAAATGAAACTCTTGTTGCTGAGAGAAGGTCATAACTCTGGAGGGCTCTGGAGGGATCTAGAAAGGGTTTCATTGATCAAATGGAACTCAGCTTCACCTTATGTGGTGTACCCTTGCACTTTCTGACATTTCAATTTACATAAATGTTAGAGATAGGGAAGAGGACTGTCTCAGTACTCAACAAGAGGGACAGGCAGGATGAGGTGAGTCAAGCCTAGTTGTGGGGTGGGATTTTACAACTCCTTCAAGGATATTCCTTGATTCTGGAGGTTCCCCAGAGTAATTTGGAGGGTTGGAGTAAGTCCAAGGGCTCAAGCAGAGTGAGGATGAAGACAAGGGGGTGTAAATGTTGATATTTGTACTAAGGTACAAGATACAAAACTACAGTACTTATACCTCAGAAAGGCAGAACTATCTAGGAGTGTAGCAAAGTGAGACAGGTGCAAACTCAGAAGTAAAGCAGATGTCTAAATATCTAAGAAACAAATAGAGATGTCAGAGAAGACAATGTCCAATCATGTCAGACTGAAACTGAAGTGTGACAGAATGAAACAAGGGAAAGCAAGAAACAGGAACAGAACAGGAATAGTGACAATGATGGTAATAGTAACTAAGATTGGGAATGGTGATGGAGTTATACCAGAATGGTCCAGAGATAATGAAATTGAACTAAGGTAGTACTTAACTGGAACTGAAATAGAATTGAAAACAGAATAGGGTGAAGCAGGAGCAGAGAGCCAGGGGAGCATATATGCATAGCTGGGGTAAACTGGAATGGTGATGGAGGGCCAGAGTTGCCTGGAGGGGAGTCAGAGGGCTAGAGTAGCTTACTGGGTACAAGGACCAGTCATAAGCCAGGTTAGAATTGGGTTGAAGATATAGGATATGACAGTATTCCCCCTTTAGGCCTGAACCCTTGAAGGCCATTGGCCTGGAGTATAGAGGGTATGGACACATGATCTGAGATGGTGTGGTGATGGGCACATGATTGTGTGTTTAGTAACATCAGGGATAGAGTGGAGGGTTGTGAAGGTGACAAGCATGTGACCTTGTTTAGTAACAATGGGGTAAAAGAGTGGAGTTTTTTGACTTGCTCATGAATAAAAACAGGGACTTCATGGTAGCTCATCCTTCCTTTATTACAACAACATGGCCACATTCAATGACATCATAACCTGGGCCAAAGAATGCATTATGGAATGCACCAACAACAACAAGGCATTGAGCAATGCCAAATACACTGAGTGCAAGAGGTGTGCAAAGGCAAGAAAAGAGGAGGAGTAAAGGAGGGTGGAAGAGGCCCAGAAGGCTGTGGAGGAGGCTGCCTAAAGGCAGGCTAAGGATGCCAAGAGGGCCTGGCAGATGGCAGAGGCAGCTGCCCAAGAAAAGGTAAGTACCATAGTTGTTTATCTGAGAGCAGGATAATTGAAGACCATCAGGTGGTGCAATTGCAAGCCCAGATGGGGCCCAGCAATGACAAGGGGAAGCAGAGGGTGGAGGAGACACTGGTGTGCCAGAGGTGCAAGGATAGGAAAGTGAAGTGCAAGGTGGGCATGGGGAAGTCCATATCATGCTTGGCCTACCAAGAGGCCAAGGTGAGGTGTGAACATCCAGGGGAGGAGAAGCCAGTGTGAAAAGAGTGACAGAGATCCAGGAGGAAGCAGGGAGAGAAGAAGACAAGGATATAATGGTACTAGAGTAGTGGTAATAGCTCTAGTTAGCATCTTCATAATAGAGGTCAGGGTTTGGAAATGACCTGGGGGGCTGGGAATTAGAATATGAAAAGGGGCATCAATGACTACTGAAGTGAAGGCTTCACAAGCCTTGAATGAACAAGTTTGGAGCAAATGTGGAGTAAGTCCAGAAAGTAAGGTTTCTGCAAATTGCAATAACCTGTCAAGATGAAATCTCATAACCAGGCAAGTAGTGCCTTGGGTGGTCATGGGGTGATATGGAGAACAAAAGAACAACCAAGAAGGGAACAGAGGAATTAACTGAATTCCCTAGAGGGATAAGATTAGAAACCAATGTCAAAATGGTCAATTCTAATATAGTGTTAGAGAAACTGAAAAGGAATGAAGGGAGTAAAAGCAGAGAGACCATGGGGCTTCAGAATGATTACTGGAGAGAAGATCAGAAATTAGACTAGAGCCTGATAGTCAAACAAAGAATTCAAAACAAATGTCAAAAGGGTTGGATCTAGAGTAGGGAAGGAACAGAATTGAGGAATGTTTTTTATCTCCAAAGGGAACTGAAACATGCTAATTGCCAGTGAGACAGTTCATTGTGTGGCTAGGGATCAGAGCTAAATTGGAGTTGGGTAAGATTCTGATAAAGCAGGTAGGAATGGAAATGTTAAAGACATATCCCATTCCTGATGTCCTTATTCAGCAAGCTCCAATACTGGTCTGACAAACAACTAGCTTCTTGTTTCCTTGATGGGGTGTGCCTAATGTGGGCCAAACATGTGATCATCAGAAGAACAGGGGTCTGAAACTGGAGGCATGGAAGGAGTAGCTGAAGGGATAGAGCAGGCACAACTGAGGGGTTCAGCAGTCAGGGGAGGTGGGGAGTCAGAGCCTATGGGGGACCATCTGGTTGCAGATACCATTTGAGAAGTCAGTGGTTGCCTTTGCCAAGAGATGAAGAAGAAAAACAAGCTCCTTCAAGATTTAGTCCAGATCAAGCTGGCAAAGGATTGTTGGGCTGGGTATGTTGTGGCAGGGGGACCATGGGTCATCCCTGTCAACCTCAAGGCTGAGGCCAAGTGGGAGGACAGTGGAGTGGTGATCAGAGATGATCTAAAAGAGTAAATGTTCTGCTAAGAATTGCTCACTGGTCTTACCTCCTGTATACACAAATGACATGTATACTGATTGAATTGCACATTGTTTATGTGCTGTAGCAAGGGAAGGGAGATAAGCTACTTGGGAGAGGGATAAAGGTAATCAGAGGCAATTGAAGGTAATTGAAGATGAATGCAGTTACATAGATAGGGGTCAGTCATTGCATGAGTGGTAAGGGTGGTTGGAGGGGCAATTGGCACAGAGCATGTCTGGTCATTGCATAAAGAGAAAGACAGTTGACCAGGTGGGCTGGGCACTGTGATGAAAGAGACCAGAGATGAAATGGAGGGAGGTCAGAGGGGTAAGCAATGAAACTGAGGGAAGGGCAAGAGTGCTAGATAACCAGTAGATTGCAGATTGCTAGGTGTGATCAGTGGTTACTAGTGTGGTCACTAGATGCTATCACTAGACACTATCTCCTCCTCAAGGTCAACATCCCATTGTCAACTAGGAGATAGAAAACAAAGGGGCCAGAGGCAGTGCAATGTATGAAGCAGGAGGTATCCAGAAGTACCTGGAAGAACAGGAGGAAGGTTAGAAAGAAAGGCCAACCAAAAAGGATGGACATAGAAACAGAGAGTTCCCAGGGGATGTAGGAAGAGCAGAAATATCCTCAAAGGAGAAGAAAGACCCAGGGAAAATGAAAGAACAGGTTCCTGGACAACAGATCAGATGAGGAACAGGAACTAAAGGCAAAGAGTAACAGAGTTGTCAGAACAAGGCTGGAAAAACAAGGGATTTCCAGGGCAAAACAGTGGAGGGGTTTAGAGGAGGTTCTAAAGAAATGAGCAGCATTCCCAGAAGACACAGAAGAGCAGAATTGTCTCCAGGAAAGGAATACCCAGGAAAAAGAAGTAGAATTCCCAGAAAATGCAGAAGAGCAGAATGACTTCCAGGAAAAAAAATACCCAGGGAAACTGAAAGATAGGTCCTGAGATAACATACAGAAAAAGGAAGAAAACATTCATGAGCAGGAATGGAGTTATCAGGGACAATGCCTGAAGAGCAAGGATTTCCTGGGCAAAAGTTGGAGAGAACAGAGAGGTGCAGAGATAATTCTGCAAAACAGGTTTCCCAGAAGGGGACAGAGAGTGCCAATGGCAAGGGGGTTATAGGGAGGTGGTGTATCAATAAAACAATGTAGCACCATACAGAGGAAATCCAAGTAGGGACCCATAAGGAACAGAAACAAAGCTCAATCAACTGCAAGTAGGAAAAGAAAGAGTAATTGCAGCATAGTCATAATAGAAGAGTGAGCTTTCCAGAAAGATAGAAAGGAACAGAGATATCCAGAGAGGGCAAGTGTTATAATTGTTTCAACATACTCTGGGAATACTCCAGATAACTCCAGTGTGAACAGGGCTTGGCTTTACCTTATATGGTGCACCCTTATGCTAGTACCAAGTGCCCTGATTTATGGAGGGGTTGGAAACTATTGGAGGTCCAGGATTGGCTATAGGGCTTTTTCCCAACAAGGGGCACAATGTCAAGTCATGGAGTAAGTTAAGGGACTTTAGGGTAGGGTACAATGTCAAGTTGTGAGGCAGAAGGAGTCTGGGGGGGATCATAATGTTGTATTATGGTTGATATTCAAACTGAAGTACAAGATACAGAACTCCAGTACTTATATCTCAGAGAGGCAGATTATTTAAGGAGGGAATAAAGATATGAAAGGAGTTGTCTCTTAAGTAAAGCAGGTGCCAATGCATCCTGGATACAAATGGAGATGTCAGAGGAGACAATGTCAAATAATATCAAACTGAAACTAAGTGATGACAGGGAGAAGTATGGCACAAAGGAACAGGAACAGAAAGTAAGGTCAGAGTTGTATTGGAATGGTATGGAGTTAGCATAGGTAAGGTTGTACTTATTTGTCAGGTAGAAAAAGACAGAGGTAAAGGGAACTAGAAAACATGCAGCTTAAAGCATAAAAACAACTGAAGTTGCATTGGAAACATAGTGGAGTTGACCTGTTGGCACAGGATGTGATAGTATTCCCCTCTTAAGGCCTGAACCCCTGAAGGCTGTGAAGCATGTGCCCTTGATGAATAAGTGAGCAGAGCAGGCATCAGGGTTTAGCTGTCCAGAAAACCATAAAAGCAAATACTACCCCAGAGATTTCCACACTAGTATCCCTTATCATGTTTTCATTCACCAACATTCACACCTGGTCTGATGAGTGCCTGGAGGAGTGCATTGAAGATAAAGAGGAGCTTGGTGATGTGAAGTACACTGAGTGGAAGCAGTGGGGGAAAGTAAGGAGAGAGGAGGAGGTATGGAAGAAAGCAGAGGAGGCTCAGAGAGCAGTGGCAGCAGTCTGGAAATGGGTGAGTATTTGAAATGGGGTCAGGACCTAGCACTCAAAAACTGGCTTAGATGGAGGAACTTTACCAAGCCCCAGAGGTGGGGTCAAGTAGCAGCAATGGCAAAAGGAGAGCAAAAGAGGGACTGGGGTGCTAAAGGTGCTGGAGGTGCAATGACTGGAAACTGGAGTATTAGGTGGGCCCAGGCAAGTCAACATCATGCCTTGTCTGTACAAAGATAAAGGTGAGGTGTGATTACCCTGGCCAGGAGAAGCCAGAAAGGAAGTGGAGATGGAAGGTGGAAGAGGAAGGGATGTCCAATAGCAGGGCAGACTCAGAGGAGATAGAGGAGAGTCTTTGGCAGGTGGCTGAGGGCTGTTACCTGGTAAAGGTGTCAATAAGGGAGGTGGGCTGGAAGGTACAGTGAGAGGTCAAATGCAAGAACCAGCTGCTGGAGTGGCTGGTTGATGCATTGGGAATGGCATGGGTGAAGGAGACCAGAGAAGCCAGGAGTTTGGGGAGCAAGTACAGGGAGGTGGATGAGGTGGTAGCAGAGCTGTCGGAACTTTGTGCAGAGGTTGGCAAAATTTCAGTGGTAAACAAGGAGATCAAAAAGGCAATCTTAAAATAGGTAGAGGGTCTTGTGACTAGATCACTAGATCCACTACAGTTGGTTAATCATAAGATGGCCCAGGTTTGTCTGGGTAATGGAGATAAAACTCCTCAACAATCTTCAAAGTGTGCCCTAATTCAGTGGCAAGGAGCCATGAGGTCTCCTCATCAGTATCCTCATAACCTAACCACTTAACCAAATATAGTAATTTGCAGTTCCTTTGCCTACAATCTATCTTTAAGTCTAGAATTTCAGAAATCTCAAACTCCAATTCACTGTCAATCTCAACTGGGGGTGGGGGTGATTGCATGAGATCTGGGATCATGTTGGGGACAGAGGGTTCAAGTTGAAAAACATGAAAGACTGGATAAATGGACTTCATGTTCTCCAGGAGATGGAGTGTGAAGGACAGTGAGTCTGCCTGAGCAATAATGGAATAAGAACCTAAGTTCTTTTCAGTGAGTTTCTTGAAAGGCTGCATAGTTCTAAAGTACTTAGCCTTGATGAATATCTGGTCACCTACTTTAAAGTCTGGTGCCAGAGATTGTCGGGCATCTGTGGGTCCTTGGTATCTGACTTGGGCAGCAGCTATTTCTTCATAAAGGAAGGCATGGAGAGAGTCAAGGTCTATGGTATATTCTTGAGCTTGGGTAGAGGTGAGATTGCATTTCAGGTGCACAGAGATGTTTGGATGGTAGCCCTTGTTTGCAAAGAAAGAGGAAACACCTGTGGTAGCATTAGAGGCATTATTATAAGTGAACTCCACAAGGGGCAGGAGTTCAGACCAGTTATCCTGCTAATAGTTGCAATAAACATGTAGATACTGCTCCAGGGTTTGATTCATTCACTTGATTTGACCATCACCCTCCAGATGATACCTGGAGGTGAAGTGGAGACAGATATTGAGGGCTTGACTCAGAGAACAGAAGAAATGGGAAACAAACTCAGAACCTCAATTGGAGGTGATGTGGGAGGAAACTTCATGTTTGAAAAACACATGGAGTAAGAAGAGTTTAGCAAGCTCTGGGGAGGTCACCTTGTCATCTGTAGGAATGAAGATGCACTGCTTTGATAGATGATCTACAACAACAAGGATGGTGGAGTGATCAGAGGAAGCTGGGAGCTGTTTAATGAAATCCATAGAAATGGAATTCCACAGCTTTTCTGGAATAGGGAGCTGCTTGAGGAAACTGTAGGGTTTGTGATGGGGTACCTTAGCATAGGCACAAGCTGTACATGAAAAAACATATTCCTTGACGAATGCTTGAATGCCAAGCCAGATATACTCTTGGCAAGTAAGCTCCAATGTCCGATTCTAACCAAAGTGTTCAGATAAGAGGTGATCATGCTTGTAGCAGAGGACCTGGAGTCAGAGGTTGAAAGCATCAGAAACATAGATGCAGTTGTCCAGACACAAGAAATCTCCTGGATCTCTAGATCAATGAGAGTCAGATGGAAGGATACCAGAACAGTGGATAGAGACAGTAGAGTCAGAAGGGAGTGCTGAGATGATGTCATAATGGAGGATTTCGATATCAAAGAGGGATGCAGACCAGAAGACTGGAAATGCTAGGAAGAAAGCCTGGAAAGATATAGTGAGTTGTTCCTGTGTGAACATGGGCCGGAAGTTATGCAGATTGATAAGGGCATAGTTGCCATTCCCTGCACTGGGATAGACATTCCATCATCTAGTTAGAGCATCAGGTTTAGCACCTAAATGGCCAGGGCAAAAATGGATAATCAGATTAAACTGAGAGAGAAACTTCAACCACCAGGCTTGCTGGCAGGTCAGAAGTTTAGATGTAGTGAAATATTCCAGGTTCTTGTGATCAGTGACAACATCCACCAGAGAACCAGAATCTTTGAGGTAATGATGCCAGGTCTTGAACATAGTGAAAATAGCAAGAAGCTCCTTATCATGTGTGTCATAGTTGAGTTCTGGTGCAGTGAGCATATGTGAATAGAAAGCAACAGGACAAACCTCATCATCCAGGGACTGGAGTGAGAGAATTTCAGTGATTGCATAGTTGGAGGCATCAGTCTCAATAATAAAAGAAGCATCAGGGACCCAATGGGTCAAAATAGAAGCAGAAGTAAAAGCATCCTTGAGGCACTGGAAAGTAGCATGACAAGAAATGTTGAAATCCCAACAAGCAGACTTGCAGGTGAGGTAAGTCAGGGGAACAATGATGTTGGAGTAGCCCCAGATGAAGCAGCAGTAGAAGTTAGCAAAATCAAGGAAGAACTGGATATTCCTAATCTTGCAAGGCTCAGGCCAATCCAGGATGGATTGAACCTTTTCAGGGGACATTGTGAGCCCAAAAGAAGAGAGTAGATACCCAAGATACTTAGTGAAATTGGTATAAAATTCACATTTCTCAGGTTTGGCAAAGAGGCTGTGCTTCTGGAGGCAGTGGAGGACTTCACAGACATGCTCAGTATGCAATGTCCAGTCAGTGGAGAAAATTAGGATATTATCCAAATAAACAATTACCAAAACATCAAGAAGATCAGCAAAAATAGAATTGATAAACTGCTAGAAAGCCACAGGGGCATTGGTAAGCCCAAATGGCATGACAAGCCACTCGTAGGAGCCATAGCACATATGAAAAGAGGTTTTCCACTTGTTGCCCTCAGCAATATGAACTAAATGGTAAGCATGCCTAAGGTCAAGTTTGATATAGATGGTTGCATGGCTTGGAGCATTAAGGAGATCAGAGATGTGTGGAAGAGGGTAGTGGTCTTTCTTTGTGATCTTGTTGAGTCCTCAGAAATCTACACACAACCAGAGGGATCTGTCCTTCTTCTGGACAAAGAGAACAGGGGCAGCATGAGTAAATGCAGAGGATCAGATAAAACCAGTAGCAAGATGTTCATCTAGGAAAGTCCTGAGTGCTTCAAGCTCAGAGGGTGACAGAGAATAGGTGGTGCTGACAGGCAGTGAGGTGCCTTCTTCCAGATTGATCTTCAGGTCAAACTTGCAGTAAGGGGCAAGAGTAGCTGCCTTGCTTTTGCTAAACACATCAGCAAAGTCATGGTATTCCTAAGGAATGCCAGAAAGGTCAGCTGGAGAAGAAGCAATGGAAGTGGAGTGGAGATAACTCTCCAGAGATCAGAGCTGCAGATAGAATGGGACTAAGCCATCAAGGCTACAGATATGTGCGAATGCTGATGAGCTGAGTAGCTCGATCAACAGAGGTTTGGGGTCATGGGAGCACAGTGAATTGGGTTCAGAGTTAGCTTGGGTCAGAGAAACTGGAGGCTGCAGAGGTGAGCTCAGAGATATTGGCATGTTTGGTTTGGATGATCAGAACAAGATATGACTTGATACCCAGTCAATCAACAGATTGTAGTGGACAAGCCAGTTGTGTTCTAGAACAAGAGAACTAGATCTATCCAATGGAGTGACATAGAACATCATCAGAGTAATATCACTAGTTTCAAAACAAACAGAAAGATCAATGGCATTCATAATCATAGAATTGGAAGAGCCATCAAACAGTTGGAGCTGCAATGAAGGAATGGAATAAGTCAAAAGATTGTAAGTACTAACTAACTTGGTGTCTATAAAGCAATCTGAAGAACCAGAGTCAATCAGGGTGGAAAACAGAGGAATTTTTTGTGAAACAAGGGTGACAAGAGGCATAAGTGAAGCATTATCTAAAAGAATAGACATGTTAAGTTTAACCTCCAGTAAAGCATGGGAAGGATCAATGCAACCTCCAGCCCATGTGGAGTTTTGGAGGCTGTGGACTATTTTTTTGCCTCTGAGACAGAGGCCTCTGGTTTGGTTTCCAAAGCAGAGGTTTTGGCACCATGAGCTTTGGCCACCTTGGAGGAAGACTTGGGGCAGTCCTTTGCTATATGCTCTGCAATACCATAGAACAAACAGAGGTGATTCTCCAGTTGACACTTGCATTCATTGGTAGTAAGCTTACTGTCCTTACCAAGCTTGAATGATAAGTCCTATTTCTGGGGAACAGATGACTTGGAGGAGCTGGAGTAAGTAGCTGACTTGTTCCTTGATTCATTAGGGCCAGAGGTCAAAGCAGAGAATACAGTGGGTTTATCAGAGGACTTGGACAGATAAGATAACTTTCCTTGTTGGCTAAGTTCAGATTTGCACTCCCAGTAACAAGCATCAATGGTCTGGGCCAGCTGGCATAGCTCAATGAGTGTTGGTGGCTTGCCAACACAGGAAAGGTCATCTTTGATGTGGTCTGGAAGACCATTATAGAAATAGTGATGGAGGGCACCTTCTCTGTAATTCTGGACTTGGAATGCAATTCTATTAAACTCAACTACATATTTGTTGATTTGTTGACCATCCTTCATAGTCAACTGGTCTAGCTGGTGCTCTGCATCTCTGACCAGGTCATGAGGTCTGAAGTTGGTCCAGAGTTCCTGAATGAACTCCTTATAATTGTCCATCCACAAGGGGTGGAAGTTAGGGTCTTCAGTAAGGAGAAGGTCAGGCTCAAACCATTCCAATGCCATGCCCTTAAGGTAGGACTGAGCATAAGTGACCTTGGCTCAGTTATTGGCAAAGGCTTTGGAATGATCCTGGAAATTTAATTTGCATTGCACTAGAAAAATGCAGAGCTTTCAGGGATTAGTTCCATTAAACTGGTCTGGTTCCCATACTTTGGTATGCTGTGATGTTTCAGGGGTATAATGGGAAGAGCAAGCTAATCCATGAATGGCACTAGCAAGATTGGTGATAGTATCATGGTAAATGGGAATAGATTCTGGGTCTGGAAAAGATTCAGAATCATTCTCCAGAATATCAGAATACCCATTGAAGGGGTTATCTCCAGGTTCATCTGGTACTCCTGGCTGGGCACCATGGTTGTCAGGGGTGTGGGGAGGTTGAGGAACCTTGGAACCATCAGGGACCTTATCAACTTGAGCACTAGGTGTGGACAAGTAAGAGGGAGCAGGAGCCTGTGAGGCCAAGCCTGGTGTGCAGTGAGCAGAAAAGCTCTTAAACTGATCTAGGATAGCATGGGAGTGAGCTCTGATTACACAGATAGACATAATAGCAGTACCAGCACAAGCAGGAGTTTAAATATACTGTTATAATCATTTTGATATACTCTGGGGGTACTCCAGATAACTCCAGGGTGGATGGGGCTTGGCTTTACCTTATGTGGTGCACCCTTATGCTAGTACTGAGTGCCCCAATTTATGGAGGGGTTGGAAACTATTGGAGGTCCAGGATCAGCCATAGGGCTTTTTTCCAACAAGAGGCATGGCATCAAGTCATGGAGTAAGTTGAGGGACTTTAGGGTAGGGTACAACATCAAATCATGAGGCAGGAGGGGTCTGGGGGGGATCATAATGTCATATTATGGTTGATATTCAAATTAAAGTACAAGATACAGAACTCCAGTACTTATACCTCAGAGAGGCAGATTATCTAAGGAGGGAATGGAGATATGAAAGGAGTTGTCTCTTAAGTAAAGCAGATGCCAATGCATCCTGGATACAAATGGAGATGTCAGAGGAGACAATGTTGAATAATGTTAAACTGAAACTAAGTGATGACAGGGAAAAGCATGGCACAAAGGAACAGGAACAGAAAGTAAGGTTGGAGTTGTATTAGAATGGTATGGAGTTAGCATAGGTAAAGTTGTACTCATTTGTCAGGTAGGAAAAGATGGAGGTAAAGGGGACTAGGAAACATGCAGCTTAAAGTGTAAAAACAACCAGAGTTGCATCAGAGACATAGTGAAGTTAATCCATTGGCATGGAATGTGACAAATGGGAGAGAGTGTGGGAGTAGACAGATGGGTGTTTGCCTTGTTTTGCTGGCAAACAGAACAGCCAGCAACATAGTTTCAGATGAAGATGGCAAGGCTGGGCCACCAGAACTCAGCAGAGATGATTTGATGAGTTTTAAGGTAGCCAGGATGGCTGGCAGAGGGGTGGTCATAACAACATTGAAGAATTTCACAACAGAGGTAAATAGAGGAGGGAATAAAAATGCAATTGCAATAAGTAAGCAAACTGTTGGTTTCCTTCCAATCAGAGGTGCAGGAGCAGAGGAATTTCTCATCTGCAGTAGCATTCTGTTTCTGTAGAATGGAGAGGCAGAGGGGGTTACCCTGCTGATGCTGTTTGATGTGAGCAGAGAGGTTAGCATTGACAAGGTTGACAAAGAGCTTGGAGGGGAGCAGAGTAACTTCCTGGTTATCCTGGGAAGTGTCAGGGCAAAGATCAGGATGGCAAGAGAGGGCATTAGGCCCAGCAAGGAATGTACCAGCAATGTGTGAGAGTTGTAGATCAAAGTCAGCAATGTCAAGAAGCCAACAAGCTTGATGGTGGTTAAGCTTCTGAGGAGATTTGAAATAGGTTATATTCTTATGGTTAGTAAAAACCTGAATGGAAGTGAAGGAGCCAAGAAGGTATTGTCTCCAGGCTTTCAAAACACAAATAACCACAAGGAGTTCATGATCATAAATGTCATAGTTTCACTCTGTGGCAGAAAAGGTTTGGGAAAGATAAGAACAGGGGTACCAATCCCTATTCTCATTAGTCTGAAGAAGAATATCACCTGACATATAGGCAGAAGCATTAGTGGCAATGGCAAAAGAATGGGTGAGGTCCAGCATTTGAAGGACCAGTTGGGAGAAAAAGATAGCCTTGAGGGAGCCAAAGGCTTTCTGAGAAGCAGGAGATCAAGACCAGGCCATAGATTTCTTGGTGAGGTCAAGGAGAAGACAAGCAATAGTGGAGTAGTTCAGAATAAACCATCTATAAAAGTTGAAAAAGCCAAGGAATGAACAAACATCCTTGACTTTTGAAGAGGTTGGCCATTGTGAGATGCCAATGAGTTTGACAGGGTCCATGGCAAGCTTGCCAGGATAGATAAGTATTCCAAGATATTTGACTTGGGGAACAGCAAAGGTACATTTCTCCAGTTTGAGATAGAGATTGAGTTTTGCCATCTATTGTAGGATGCAGGAGGTGTGTTCCTGATGAGTGTCAGTGTCAGGAGAAGAGATAAGGAGGTCATTTATATAGATGACAAGCCATCCTTTAGCAATCATGTCTTAGAATAAATTGTTTATAAATTACTGAAAAGTAGCTGGTAAGTTATTCAGGCCAAAGAACATTACCATGGGTTTGAAAAGCCCCTTATGAGTGATAAAGGCAGCTTTCCATTGGTGTCCATCTTGAATATGAACATTGTTGTAACCCCATCTGATATCAAACTTAGTGAAGAGTTTAGTATCTTGGAGCTTATCAATGAGATTGGAAATAAGAGGAAGAGGATATGCATCATGAATGGTATGTTTGTTGAGATACCTATAATCTTGGCAAGAATGGAGTTTGCCATCTTTCTTCTTGATGAAGAAAAAGAATAAAGCTTGAGAGAAGTTGGAAGAACAGATCTTTCCAGCACAAAGGTTCTCTTCAATAAAAGCTTCTGTGGCCTGTCATTCAGAAGGGGATAAGGGATAAACCTTACTAATATTTGGGACAAACATATCCTTCAGATTGATCTCATGATCATAAGAACAAGAGGGCAGAAGGTGGTTAAGGGTTTTCAGAGTATTAGAGAAAACTAAAGAGAATTGGGAGTATTCAGAGGGAAGAGTGGTCTTGGGTTTGGTTTTTTCAGCTTTGATAGCTAGCTTTGTGGAGGTAGTGAGTCTGGCTATGGTAATCTTAGAGAGGTAAGAAGAGTAGTGATCTAAGATCCTGCTAGAGTAGCAGTCATAGAGCAAATTATTAATAGATTGCTCAGGAGTGACATAGTTCAAATAGCAGACTAGTAGTTCATTGTAGAGAATGATGATGTCTTTGAGGAGTCCATCAAACCTAGGTTTATGGACAGAGTTGATATGATAGGTAGTTGCATTTGAGGGGATGTCTGGAATGGTAAGCATGTTGGCCATCTAGTTAATAGTGGGATTTGTGACCCAAAGCCATGAATGTCCAAGAATGATATTCTCCTTCCTGCAGGCAATGACATGGCAGGAGACTAGAAGAACCAATTGTTTGAAGCAGAGAAAAATGTCACAAGTTTGGATGATTTTACCCTTCTTGTTCTCTAAGTGGTCTACATTGCAAATGATGATGGGTTCAGAGAGTTAAGTAGTGGGGAGCTGATGTTTCTTAACAAAGTCCCAGTCAATGCAGTTGATCTGTGCTCCACTGTCAATGAAAGCACAAGTGGCTATGACTTTTTTGGCATGTGAGGTGGGAGATACTTGTATAGCAATTTTCATTGACTTCTTTGAAGTGGATACAAGTACAGGTGTGCAAGAGAAGGAGAAAGTACCTTGCATAAGGAAGATATTCTGTTTTAAAAACCCTGACTCTTATCCATCTTCTTTGTTCATTCTTTTTTAGCAACTACTCTAGCCACCCCATCATCAGATTTATCATCACTAACCTCCTCAATCCTTATTGTCAGTTCTTCAGCAGAGACCATCTTGATATAAGGGATTTCCTTGGTGGTGATAAAGGAAGAAGAAGTGGGGAAGTTGGGGCAGGCAGTGTTGATATGGCCAGGTTTCTGGTATCTAAAACAAAGTTTATTCTTGATGCAGAAGGCTCTTCCTTTATCAGTCAGTCTGCCTTTCTTAACAGCATCTATGTCCATTGCATTCAGATCTTTCTCTGGTTTGGACATTATGGTTGAAGGGGTGGAAGAGATCCAAGTAAACATGTGAGGGTTCTTCCATCATTGTTTCACAGAGCAGGCATGCTCCATGGTTCCTTGGAAGTGAGCAGCTTTGAAGTACCACTCAGTGATAGTGGAGGAGATTGTATCCAGATTATGGATATGACAAGTGAGGTAGAATGCAAGTCCTATTTCATAGTACCTGATGAGTACATTGTTGTTGGTGATCTTAGTGGTGATGATGCAGTTCTGAAACTCAGTGGTGTATTCAGCTAGGAAAGGTATCCAGTTGCCTTTCTTTCCCTGCTTCATCTGTGTGTTCACTAGCCAATGGATGGCAGTGTTCATGGTATCCTGTTATTGGAAAACTTTCAGGAATGCAGAAAAGAAATGGGAGAACTTTCCCATGGTAACAGTGGTACTGGAGATACATTTCTTCTGATAGATAGCAGCCCACAACTATACCAGCCCCTTGGTCATAAATAAAAGGGCAAAGGCAATCTTCTTTTTATCAGAGTCATAGATCATGCTATTAACAAAGAGGTAGAACTGGACTGTGTCCAGCCAGTTCTCAGCCTTGAATCTATTACTGTCAAAGTGCTCAGGGGCATTGTCATATTCCAGACCTCCAATTGAATTCTGACACCATTTTGATCTGGCTTACAATTGGTCTTCATACCTAGTAAGCCACTCCAGCCCTCTGACTCCCCTTCAGGCAACTCTGGCCCTTTATCACCATTCCAGTCTTCCCCAGCTACACATGTATGCTTTCCACCCCTCAGTATTATATGCTTCCCCAGGCTTCCACTTCCACTCTGCCCCATTCCATTTCCAGTCTATCTCTGCTCCAGTTAAGTACTACTCTAGTTTCCCATCATCATCTCCAGATCATTCTGATATAACTCCATTACTGTTCCCAGTCAGTTACTGTTACCATCATTGTTACTATTTCTGTTCCATTCCTGTTCCTTGCTTTCCCCTGTTTCATCCTGTCACCCTTTAGTTTCAGTCTGACATGATTGGACATTGTCTTCCCTGACATCTCCATTCATTTCCTAGATATCTAGACATCTGCTTCACTTCTGATTTTGCACTTGTCTCATTTTGTTACACTCCTAGATAGTTTTGCCTCACTAAGATATAAGTACTGTAGTTTTGTATCTTGTACCTCAGTACAAATATCAACAAAAACAACAGAAACACCCTCTTGTTATCATCCTCACTTTGCTCAAGCCCTTGGGCTTACTCTGACCCTCTGGATTACTCCAAAGTACCTCTGAAGCCAAGCAATATCCTTAAAGGAGTTGCAAGGTCTCACCCCCATGACTAGGCTTGACTCTCCTTGTCCTGCCTGTCCCTCCTGTTGAACATAAAGACAGCCTTATCACCCACTCCCAACATCTATGTAAATCAGGACACCAGAAAGTGCAAGGATGCACCACATAAGGTGAAGCTGAGTCCCATTCAACCATTGAAACCCTTCCTAGATTTCCCCAGAGCTCTCCAGAGCCCCTCCAGAGTTCTGACCTTTCTTTAGCATCAAGGGTTTCATTTAAAAAAAAGGAACTGGTTAAAAGTATACTCATCTTGGTATAGGTTTTAACAGTCTCTTTTTTAGTGGGATGAAAGTTTTAACAGGCACCAAGGTGAAGTTCAGTTGGCTTGATGGTAAAGTGGAGCCAGACATAGTAGGTGTGATTGGTGTAGAGCAGGGAAGGGTGAATATGGGTTAGCATCAAACAGGAGTAGAAGAGGGTGGAGTCTGGGCTTGAGGAATCTGTAGAAAGAAAGAGAGTTTGTGTGCTAGGTCATAATCTTCTCATACTTCTTTCTAGGAAGAAACAAGAATATCCACAAGTATATCTTCTGATGTGGAAGGGTGATTCAGAAAAGAAAGGTTTTCAGGTTCTGAAGTGGATTTGAGAGAGTCTGAGGTTGAAGCTCTAGGCTTACCCCAGAGGGAGTCAAACAGCAAAGGTTGTTTGGAAGGAATAGTGGGAGCAGACTATAGTAAAGGTAGCTGCAAGTAGAATATATGTTATATCCTAGACCTTCAACCCAAATTCCAACCCCATTCCAACCCAGCTTACATTTGGTTTTCACATCTAGTAAGCTACTCCAGCCCTCTGACTCCCCTCCAGGCAACTCTGGTCCTTCATCACCATTCCAGTCTTTCCCAGCTATGCATGTATACTTCCCACCCCTCAGCATTATATGCTCCCCTAGGCTTCCACTTCCACTCCACCCCATTCCACTTCCAGTCTATCTCTGCTCCAGTTAAGTACTACCCTAGTTCCCCTTTATCATCTCCAGACCCTCCCAATATAACTCCATTACCATTCCCAGTCAGTTGCCATTACCATCATTGTTACTATTCCTGTTCTGTTCCTGTTCCTTGCTTTCCCCTGTTTCATCCTGTCACTCTTCAGTTTTAGTCTGATATGATTGGACATTGTCTTTCCTGACATCTCCATTCATTTCCTAGATATCTAGACATCTGCTTCACTTCTGAGTTTGCACTTGTCTTATTTTGTTACACTTCTAGATAGTTCTACCTCACTGAGATATAAGTACTGTAGTTTTGTATCTTGTACCTCAGTACAAATATTAACAAAAACAACAGAAACACCCTCTTGTCATTGTCCTTACTCTGCTCAAGCCCTTGGGCTCACTCTAACCCTCTGGGTTACTCCAGAGTACCTCTGAGGCCAAGCAATATCCTTGAAGAAGTCACAAGATCTCACCCCCATGACTAGGCTTGACTTTCCTTGTCCTGCCTGTCTTTCCTGTTGAGCATAGAGACAGCCTTCACCCACCCCCAACATCTATGTGTTATGTTCTGGCTTTATACATAAGTGATCAGATGGGAGTGACGTTGACCTGATGTTCGGGCCGGTCTCTGATATGGTTGCGGTGTTGATTAAGGTTGATGACAGGTAACCCTAATATAGGATCTGGCTTGTCGTTGTGGGCGATGACGATGGAAGAAGGAGTGACAATGATAGAAAGGGAGAGTCAAGCCAGGAGTATGAGTAGCCACCTTGTCATTTGGTTATAGGTAACATGAGATAAGACACAGGTGCTCAAGACTGGGGGTCTTGAGACAAAAGTACTACTGGTATAAATACTATCTATGAAGATGCATGGACCAGCAAGTCTGGCCAGCACAATACTAAATAAGGGAACTGGGCATAGGGCATGCTTACTGAGAGTATGACCAATGGGCCATGCGGATAAGGGATGTATGTGGGAGAGGCTGTGTGGAATGGAAGGGAAGGGATGTCTAAATATAAATAGAAGTCAGGGACAGCGGAGATTAAACCATACCCTCAGCCATGAGGCCGAGGAGATCCCATCTAGAGATCTGCCACAGATCAGATCTGACCCTCATCTGGATCGAGATCAGATTCATCAGAGATCCAATCGGGAGATGCATCTATCATCTGAGATACTAGATCCAACCATATAAGCTGTGCCCAAACCTCAAGGGAATAACTTAAATAATGACTTAACCATATCCTAGGGTTTATCTTGTTTAGGCAATGAAGTCCCACGGTCACGTGCTGATCATGTGACTCTTCAGTGGCAAATGTTACGAATGTAACACTATGTAAATCAGAACAACAGAGAAGTGCAAGGGTATATCACATAAGATGAAGCCAAGTCCTGTTCAATCATTGAAACCCTTCCTAGATTCTCCCAGAGTTCTGACCTTCCTTCAGCATCAAGGGTTTCATTTAAAAAAAAGAAACTGGTTAAAAGTATACTTGTCTTGGTATAGGTTTTAATAGTCTCCTTTTTATTGGGATGGAAGTTTTAACAATATGCTACTTCTTTTGTTACACTAGGCCTGGGTAGGGACAGGCATAGACCTTGCTGGCAATGAAGAGAAGAGGCTCTTTAGTGGTACTGGTTACAGACATAGGGCTGTACCAAAAGTCAGATGCTTAGATGACTTGCTTTAGACTGGAGAGTGCCAGGTCACAATAGTAAATTTCAAGTACTAGGTATAAGGACAAGGAGTAGCAAGGACCATGAGGTGGATCACAAGATAGAAGTAGCATAAGGAAAGAGGAGATGAGAAGTACACTACTTTATAGTACAACTAGTAAGGTTCAAGCAGAGATGACTATAGTAATCATGCTGATGAATGATAAGTAAAGTATCTGTATAGAAACAGATGGAAGAAGATGGAATGATTATGAGTCAGCTAATTAAAGAGATAGAGCACCTAGGTAGAGGGTGTAACAAAAGAGCAGTCTGGGCAAGGCCAGAGCATGAGAAGAGCAGAATCTATAGTGAAAAGTAAACAAGAAAGCACTTAAAGTGCACAAAGAGTGGAAGTTAAGTGGAAAAGTAAAAGAGAGAAGGAAAAGAAAGAAAACATAACACAAACCAATTACCATTCTACCTCATAATGGGGTATAAATTACATACCCTCCCCTTTATCATAGAGGAATTCTCAATGCCTAGTATCACTGACCATACTAAGGCACTTCTTGTAACATGCATTAAAGCCCTTACTGCCCACAATCTTGCTCATCAGACCATGGCATCCCACATTTGCTCCACCTTTTCCCCTTTTATCAAAGGAGATAAGGTGTGGTTGAAAGCCCAGAATTTGAAATGGGCTATTATTTACCCAAAACTTTTATTAAAAAGGGAAGGATCCTTTACTATCACAGAAGTCCTGTTCCCCATCACTTACCATCTTCATCTTCACCTCCCTGCCACTTGAAAGATCCATCCAGTCTTCCACACATTGTTATTATTACCCTATCACAAAAACAATGTTCATGGAAAGAACTTCCCTGCTCCCTCTCAGGAACTTATAAAAGGTAAGGAGAAATATGAAATCAAGCAGATATTAAAACATTGCAGCTCTCCTGGAAACTGCCAGTTCCTGATCTGGTAAAAAGGGTACTCAGCAGAAGACAACTCATGGGAATCTGAGCAGAACCTGAAACATTCCCAGTCTACCCTGAATAAGTATAAATTCCTTTATCCTCATTATTTTTCCCTAGTCTCTTCTTACCCACCAACCACCATCAAGAAACCCAATTACTCTTGCAAATCACCATGACCTTTTCTGTCAACTGTGGTTTTTGTTCCTGCAATACCCCAATTGACTCACCTGCCACCATCACATCCACTTTTCCTGTTAAATAGAAAGTTGTTGAGTCTTCCATAGTTTCCTCATCCACTATATTCTTTTCCAGCTCCTTGTCTGATTCTTGTCTTACCTCCCCTCATATCTCATTACTAGAAGATATCCCCTCCCCAGAATTCATAGCTTTATCCCCTGCTATTATTCTTAGCCCAGCTGTGGTTGCTTCTATCCCTGTTTTACCTCCTGCTATTGATACTGCCTCTGCTGGCATCCTCAGTGTTAACCTTCCCCTCTTCACATATGCCCTTTGCCTGGGAGCTTCCACCCAGGAGTATGTACACAACATTCTCACCTATGTAATAAACTCATGCCTTGCCATTTCCATTGGGTCACATTTAGATATGTTTTCTCTGCTGTGGCTTATATATCAGATCTATATGCAGCTGCTTCACCTTCCCCTCCTTGCCACTGCCTTCACCTGCATCCCTCACATCTGTGTCTCTCTTGCCCAAGCTCTTATTACCTCTATTCACTGCAAAATCTCCTCCTCCATTGAAATACTAGTCTATCAGATGGAATTCAGGGAATTCCTAACTGATCTTGATCACTATATGCATGAGCTCACCTCCACTCATGATTACATCCCCTTCACCCCATCAGCATCTTTCTCTCCCCTTGATGATAAGGAACTTGCTGTGCTTGAATGCACTGAAGCTTGGTGGACTTGCCTACATGGTATGTTGAAATTTTATTCTATTAATTTCATTCCTCTTCACTCTCCTTCTATCTCATATTTTCTTGCCTCCGGGCCATTCATTCCTTGAGATTCCTCTTTTCCTTCCAAGACATACGCTGACCATTTTCATTACATAATCGCGTCGTTCTTTTGAGTACGGACACTGCCACAATGCACCTCAGTCTTTCATTCATATGAAACTGAGGTAAGGCCACTATACACTCATTACATTCATTAGCTGAACAATACCTACAAGGTCTCCTTGTGCATAGGTTAGTTTAGAAGAATGTTCTCAGTCTTTCATTCATACGAAACTGGGGTCTCCTTGTGCATAGTGTGATATCCTCTACAGTGCACCTCTCAAAATGGTAAGGGTCATTTTCCACCCTCCCATCCTTGCTTTCACAAAGCCTACTTTCACTGTCACTGCTTGGGGCATCCATCTGCTTGTTATGTGCCCTTGCTGCTGCACTTGACTGAAAAGTTCATGTTATTGACATCAACTCGGCTTTTCTCAACAGCAACATGCCCCCTGACCAGCAGATGTACATCAAACAACCTACTGTTGAAACTGCAGGAAACTGCAGGATACTTGTAGTCACTAAGTATCCTAAGGTAACTAATGGTCTGATGTAACTATAAGCTTATATAAGCAGTAGATGGTAGGTAATCAACGTATTCCAACACCTATCGGGTTCATTGCCAACAGCCAGGAGGACCGCGTTTGGCTCCTCCATAAGGGACTCTATGGCATTCGCCAGTCTGGCCATCTCTGGTATCACAAGTTGAAGTTGATACTGACCGAACTCGGCTTCACCGTCTGTTTGTCTGATCCCGTGCGTGTTTATTCATCAACGCAAATCTGGGATCTGCATTATTGCCTCTCATGTTGATGACCTTGGCCTCTATTTATCATCGCCGGCTGAGATGATGCACCTAAAAAATGATTTTGGCCTGCATGTCTCCTTCAAGGATCAAGGGGAGATCCATTTTCTTCTTGGAACTGAGGTCACTCGAAATCGTCAAGCCCGCACCATCTCCTTCTCCCATCGCCGCTACATTGATTCCATGCTCCAAACCTATGGCCTCGAATCTGCGAACCCAATATCAACCCCAGAGCAAGCAGGACTGCATCTATCACGAGCACACTCCCCAGGTAATACTGATGTGATTGCTGCAATGCGCAATGTGCCGTATCAAAATGCTGTAGGTGCACTAAACCATTGTGCCATCATGACCCAGCCCGATATCCCACATGCCGTGCAGCAAGTTGTGCAATTCGCCGCAAATCCAGGGCCCGTCCATTGGATTTCCGTAAAACGCATCCTACGATACCTCAAAGGCACTCGTAATCTTGTTTTGATTCTTGGAGGGCACGCTGCTGCAAAATCCGTCACTCCCCATGCATATTCTGATGCTGACTATGCCAGTTCGCCAGATCATGCCTGCTCAGTGTCCGGGTATGCACTCATGCTCGGCAGCAGCACCTTCTCCTGGTCTTCCAAGAAGCAGACAGCCACTGCCCTGTCAACAGCTGAGGCGGAATACTACTCAGCGGTTCATGTTGGACAAGAAATCCTTTGGGTCCGCCACCTGCTTGCTGAACTCGGCCTTGGGATGACTGCTCCCACACCCCTTTGCATCGACAACACTGCAACTATCCACATTCTTACGACCTCGGATGAGATGTCCACTCGGACTCGCCACATTCGTGTTTCATATTTCTGACTTCATGACAAGATTGCTCGACAGGAAATTGCTCTGGAACATGTCACATCAGTTGACAATGTGGCTGATATCTTTACCAAAGGATTGCCTGCGGTCACACACTGTCGCCTTGCTGGGTTGCTTGGATTGGCCGAGCAAGTGAACTCCGGCTGAGGGGGAGTGTTGGTTATGGTATGATCTCCATACATCACAGCTCTCCGTTTCACCTTGATAGTTCCGATCCCTTGTCGTCCACCCAACATATTGGCATATGACAGCTCCGCTTTTACCTTTAATACTGAACTCCATTTTTCCCTGAATCCTCAGTCGTTTCTCTGTCCCGACTGAGGTATGCATAAACTCACTGTATACTACAGTACCTTTCACTGACATATATCTAGTCCTTAGTTTGATTAGGTATTAACTCAGTCGTTTCTCCATCCCGACTGAGTCCTTAGTTTGATTAAAGAATATCGTACAAGGGAGGGGCAGCCTCTCTATATATACTGTAGCTATAATACGACGTGTGTGTGTATGGCTTGAATCCCGGAATCCATGACATGTGCGGTCCATGATGTGCGCCACTTTTTTTTTATGGCGGTACGCATTATAGGCATTAATCGAAATCTCCATGTTAGCAGTTCATGGCCTCAGAAGAAGGTACCCAGCGTGTTTCCTGTCAGGAATGAACGGGTATAGATATTGATCACAGTGGTTCCCATATTGTACAGCTTACTGTTTCACCATGACATTTCTAACCTTTCGTTGTCCACCCAATGTGTAGCGGAATGAGTTTCTGCAGCCCTTTAAGATTGTTTACTATTCCCCATAACATCCTCAGTCGTTTCTACGCCCCGACTGAGGTATGTACGAACATCACATATTCTATACCAATGGCTGCCAACTAGTACCTAGTCCTTATATTCATTAATAGGTGCATCTGCATGGTGTTTGACCATTTCGGTAAGATCACAAGGATCTGGGAGGTCACATAATGTCAGAACATATGATATTGACTGCTCATTTCACGGATCCGATGTTAATCGCTTCCGCAAATGCCATATTTCAATCCCAGGCGGGCAATACTTGCATTTGTACCCCTGACAGGTCATGCAGATATAAAATGGCAGGCAGAGAGCCTCCTTCCTCCAGTGCAGTTCTCAGTTCAGTCCACACTCCCTGATGGAAACCGGTAGGTAGTCCTCCAAAGATATATGTGAATGGGGAAGGCCTAATCATCGTTGAATTAGACAGACAAGATGCGCTTCACTCGGTCGTTGCTCATTACTTTTTTGCTTTGTGCACTGGCTCTAGCTCTGCCGCTAAGCAAAAGCAGCAGTTCCGCAAACAGCAGCGTCAGTGCTAGCCCGACCATTGGCACTGCCAGCGCCAGCCCAAGTAACAGCATCACTCCTGGTTCAGACGACAACACCAGCGGCACCAGCAGCAATAACGACACCTCTGGCTACAGCAACAATAACGATACCACTGGCACTAGCCCAAATGATGGAACAACTAACAGGATTAACGATGGCTCTTCCAATACATAGTGATGTCTCACATAGTTCCCCTGGTGAGGGACACTCGAATGCTTGTTGATCGCCTCTGACCTAGTCTCTAGTGTCACATTCGGGAAATCGAAAAGTTGTGGGTGTTGATGCTTGTCAGCCGGGGAAATTTAAACCAAGATATTAAAAAAAGAGGATAAAGTTGTTTGGGGTGTTACTTCGGATGTATTCTCGATTGATCAAATTCAGATGATAAAAGTTCCGGACACGGGGAATAAAGTAGTACCCTTATCAAGAAAATCCGAGTCGCATAGGGTTCCGGCTACCTCTCGGCTATAAGTTTTCGTGAGGCGATTCGGAATCTTCCACTGGTTAAGCAGGGAGTGACCGAGGACTGATCTCCTGAAATCTCCACGTAATATGTTCGGAACTTTCGGCCACAGTAGGCACCGTGCGCCGTAATGCCTCTTAATGATACATGCCACGCTACACATGCGATTTATCCGCGTGACTTCCTTTTTTGGTATTCGTAGCAATTTGGTTATTATTCAATACTTGACGCTGTTTCCTTTTTTCTCGAGCAAGGCAAATGAAACCGCGCCCGGGACCGTCGGAAACCCGAACATGACAAGCGCCAGGTCAGTCGAGCCAGCAGACACAACACCGAGATCAGTCAACAAGCTGCACCACAGCGAATGCGGACACGAAATCAAGCATACAGGACTGAGAGGTGCTCGACGGGGTGGGGTGACTCGGACGACCGATGACGACGAACATAGAGCACATGGCGGGCGTACCGGCGATATGGAAAATTGAGCACACGTGTCCACGGACGAGACTGTCGTGACGAACACAGCGAACGCGTCCGTGGACACAAGTGCACAGAACCCACTCAAAGAAAATGAGGTAGGTAGCAAGATGTACCAGCCCAACGCTATCGAACGATCAGCGAGTTAGCGGTTGAGCTAAGAGCTAAAGCGGTCGAATTGAGGGTGTGTGCGCAACTGGTGACGAGATATGAAAGTACCTTTCAGCACACTTCCATGGACATCACAAACGTACCTGCCACCCGGACCACCTGACAGACCCGAATGAAGACGAAACGACCTCCCCAAAGCGTTATGCTCAAGGGTAAGGGTGCGGTCGTATGGAGTACGATGACGGGCGATGTCAGACACGAGGCGGACGATTCAGGAGCATCCGAGGGTAATGAGGACCTAGAAGCATGCCGAGGAGACCGTAGGACATGTCAAAGACGTCCACGAGTACTTGAATGCTGGTGCAGTGGAGTTGGAAGATCTCACCTGGGGAGACCCGAGTTGAATCAAGCAGGCCGGACAATGAATCAGTCACCTCGGGTGGCATCCACAGTAGTTGGGAATATCTTAGAGTGATCCGACCACGGTACGATTGCGTCGGTCGAGGCATGGAGCCAGGAGACCTACCAGGCGAGCTTAGGCTGGATGAGTGGCGCAGGAGGCAGCACGTGCCGCGACTCGAATCTAGGATGCTAGGTGAAGAGGCAGGTCAGCACGACAGTGTCCGAGTCCACTACTCCGGCGCAGAAAGCTCAAATCGCAATCTGGTAGAGTCAGCCGACCTCAGATGAGAAGAAGACGTACGCTTCATATGATTACGTTTGGACCAAGTCGGCAGAGGCTGCAGGGGCAAGTGACAGCACGAAGTAACCGCGACTTACCATACACGAGACTGTTTGGCCCACGAACGGACGTCTACATGTGACTACATCGCTAGAACTAGCCTGGGTAAGAGTTTACATTTTCTCCGTGACTGTCGGCTCAACCAGTCATCCAGCAAGTTGAGATCTGTCAGCTAAACAGATTTGGCTTCTCTGTATGGTGAACAGTCCGTAACGCTCTCAATGAGCCGTCATGGAAACTCGAACATTTCCTTGCCTCCCGTGATTTACTGACGGTTTCATTAGGTACAAGTAGATCATCTGACTGGACCATAAAATGTTTCTTCCCATACTTAGTCCTCCAACCACACTCCGCAGCGCCGCAAGGGAGGCACGGCAAGCAGAGAATAGGCCCTAGTAAGCGATGCCGACGCGCTTCCCCTCCCATTCGTCCCAATGCCTGATTACCTTCTCAACGACGAAATGTGCCACGTCCCTCCTCGAAACTGTCCACCGCCCTGCAGGGTCCCCTGTTTCGACGACGTAGGGCCCCCCGCTCGACGACTTCCAGGTGTCCGCACGACACTCCCCATCCGTCAGCAACGCAGGCCTTATCACGACTATGCTCTTCAGCGTCCCTGGGATCGGCAAGTCCACATTCGCTTTCCAATCCCTACTTAGCACTTCCAAGCCAGGGCTATCTGCTGTGTCCCATTCCCAACCCGCACAATATGACAGTACTTCCTCCATGCCACATTTGTCTGCGTGCAGGCTGGCGAGGAGGCTGTACAACGGCTTCAGGAGGAATGGAACCTTTCGGTGGCCGTCGCGAGTGAGTCCGATAGCGGAGATGGCGATGATGTTGGGATGAGGTATCGGGAGGGTCTCAAGGCAGTTGAGGAGGGATTGGGTCACAAGATTGGGAGGTGAGATCACAAAGCCTTTGGTGAGCTTGAAGTGGGGTATCCCACCTGTCCGAGCGGATACGCGTGAGATCGACGAACAAATGGGGGGAACGAAGAACAAAAACGGTTGCAGCCTTACCGACCGTGAAGATGAGAAAGTCGACGGGCTTGCCATCTTCTCTCTGGGCAGCAACCCAAGCATGTTTGACATCCTCTTTCACGAGTGCATCGCCTTGAACAAGAGTCGCTCTTCCGGCACGAACATACTTTTGAATAGTCTCGTCGTTATCGAACACGCTAGGCTTTCTCAGCAGAAAGGTCACAGCAGCCCCTAAATCTGAAGTCCACAACTGTTTAGTGCACGACAAAACATGCAAGCACCATACATACCGAGGAGCCTCACCGAGGAGAAGTAGCCAATGTTCCTCGAACCCCCGATGGTCAATACTCTGATGTCGTCCATGATGGTCAATGTTGAATTCAGACTGGTCACTCTGAGTGCCTTTTTATATACCCAGGCAGTCCTCATACCACACGTGTTTGTGCACAGCATCGCCAAGAAAATGGCAGTACAGTCTACCCACGTACATGTGGACCAGTGATATCAAACCCACGCTCCGTTATCAACGCTGAACCGCATCTAAATATGAACGTTCTTGGCTACAAGGAGTAAAGGCTAATCATTAGACCGTGATCCGGATGCCGCAGCGGACTGCGGGAAAATGTTGATGACTCTGCCATCATCGCAAATGACCCTGAATCGCACTGCAGAAGCAAACGTCTCATGGGGGTTGTCCGAACGACAATGCAGGACGTACGAGGTGTAAACATTTCTCCCTTCGCTTTGCGAATACTAGTAAAGTACAGCGTTCCGCTGCCTAAAACAATAACCTCAAAGTTGCTGTCCCGTTCGGCAGACGAAAGATATGCTCAGCTCACCTCGGTAGCCTTTGAGTCGAAAGCTCACGTCGACGTTTCCCTGCGGGAGATTGATCTATTAAATGCACAACATCAGAATCAACATGTCATACATAGAGGAGAGAGGGGAGGGCGAAGAGAACAAAAGGGAATGAGACATACAGAGCCGCTGATCCACGGATCACCATTGAGGTACCAGGTCGGCTCGAACCGTATGGCGTCACCCAGAGCAGCCTGTAATGCCTTGTCTTCTCGCGCCGTCTGTAAAATTTGACGTACGACGGAGCTCGAGAGCCGTTCCTGGTTCATCGCTACGAGGAGGAACGCAGCCCATCCAGACAACCCGAGTGCGGCAAATGCGAGAATGAATGGCCATCGCTTCTGCGCGGGTGCACTACCTTAGTATTTAATAGGATGACGACAGGTGGATGGCAGGGCACCTGTATCTTGGGCAAGTCGTGACGTGGAGAAGGACGGGTGTAGTAGAGTTTGGGTTTGGACGGCCCTGAGAAGGTCTCGGTGAGAGGTTCTTTTGTGGGGGGCGGTGGTCGCGGAAGTTGAGTTATTGTTGCATATGTGCGTCGTTGAGAGAAGAGAACACGACGTAGCGAAAGCAAACGAGTTCCCCGAGCAAATACGGACATCAAGCTGGCCAGTGGCCCGCAGCAGGGGTGAAGGCGTGAACGTGGCTGTGTTATACGATGGTCGAGCACTCCCGACAAGCTGAACCCATCTCAACCACCTTTGTGGCCTCCAGAGGGGCTCTTTTAGCGTTGATGATGGCCTCTATGTCTCTGAATTACCTTGAGAGTTTTGCTGGTCCCGGTACCACGTCGGAACCGAGTTGCTGCTCGACGACATGGCTCCCGCCTTCCCCGAGGTGTTCTCTCTCGCCCACGGCACTCGCATACAGCGGTATGATGGGGCAATATCCCTCCGCAGCATTTGTCGGCAGGATCACCATTCGGATACTCGGACGTGCTCGTTGATCTTTGCCTTCTTCTTCCCCGCCGTCTGTAGCCTATTTGCCAACGAGATATTCGGGACGTCGACGTCAAGCCTTCAGGCACCATCACCCAGCTTTCGGTGTCTACCCCCGCCATATCTTTGTTCAACGGTGGACTGGGTACTGTATTCTCGTGTGGTGCCTCACTTTCTTTTTTTTGCGTGTGCATTTATCTTGGCGACCATCACAGCTACTATTCGTCCGTCTTTACTGCCTCCCGAACTATATCTGGAAAACAGCTGGGATAAGCACAGCACTCTTTGGCCTTTCACTGCCCGCTCGTGCCCCGATATTTTCCATTACTCGATGGCGAAATCAACGTTGCCTAACTCTCGCTATACGCTGTGGATGTGTGCATATCATAGGAGATCTCACTATGCGTACCATACCTCCAGCAATGGCGGAAGAATCAAAGCCGGTGAATCTTGAAGCGACCCGGAAGTGCCGAATAAGCGCATTGCGCTGTTTTCGAACAAGACCGACAGGTACGGTGTTGAGTGCGATCAAGTTGGAGCCAATGATGTTCCCGTGGCCAACGAATTTCCCGAATCTAGGAACGGAGTGTTGGACGTACTACCGGACCGCAATTGTAGAGCCATCGTCTTCACCACGTTCGTCGTCTGTGAGTTTCTCTTCACACAGATGTGCTAACAATTTCGTTCCGAGTCAACTTTATTGATGCATTGGATAGCGTGAGATGATCTCCTCTAATGTCGGTCCTGTTCTCTCCTGAACCCCGATCAGTTCATTTTATGTCCACGATCCAAATTCAAATAACCTCGCAAATATCGCGACTCCCCCTGCGATCATATTTTGACCGTGCCCTCTCACCATAAATGACGACCGTAGCTCCTTCGGGAAGCATCACATAAGCAGAGACACTCTGTAGCTATGTTCATTTGCTCCTACACTTGGATAGTTGCTGGTATCAGGGAACAAACGGGCATGTCGGTACTGAGGTACATACATCCTTCCCTGGTCCCTCAGCTGCCTGACCATCTATGGTACGATTTGCGGTGAAAGTATCGGTGCAGGCATCGCGTACGGATGTACATTCACCTCCGCTATGGGAAACGTGAATGCATGGGTGTATGAAGACGATAAACATGGTGAGGAGGGAGAAAGAAGCTTCGAAAAGACGATAGTTGTTTCAAGAACAAAAGTAACACATGTCGATGGTGCGACATATCACCCGGAACTTACCAAAGATCTGTTCGTTTTTAGATTCCAGGCCAATCTGAAGGGCAAGGCTCGTGAAGGCGCCTTGTGCAGTGCCGAGGTAGTCGCAATCACAGTCGCCTGGCGGCAGTCAGAGGGGCTCCTGTAACCTTGGCGGCTGCCCCTATCTTTTTTTTGATTTCGTCCTAGGAGACCATCCTCTCCGTTCTCATTGCCCATCACTATGGCTCTGACCGGAAGCTCTGCCATTGAGTCTCACCAAATCCGCGAACGTAGCACCGACACCGCGTCGGAGCTCCTCATCGCCGAGTTGCTACTCAATGACATAGCTTCTGTCCAGGCAACCCGGAAAGGCAAGGCCCGTGAAGGCACCTTGCGCAGTGACGAGGAATGTGCATTCGATCTTCAAGCAGCTTCTTTGAACGCATCCATTAGCGTCCTGCACGACCACCAATTCGCTTCGAGCATCGAGCGTGCCATCGAATCCGACAGGCGGCAGCTCGAGAGGCTTGTGCTTCTAGAACAGGCTGAGCGTGATGATCATCAAGCAGCCGTTGCTCTTGAAAGTGGGCATGACCTGCCACGGCAGACGTGGCCACAGCGAGTCATAGAACGGACTGTTGCTCGACCTGCTAGGTCAATCTGAGCATGGTTTCGTGCAGCAATCACTGACCCTTCCTAGAGAGCAATCTCCCGCGCCACAAGGACACGTCAGAAACACCGCGGGGGTGTGCATGGAGGCCATCAATGTGGCCTTGGGAAATGCTCACATCACCATTCCAGAGGTTTCCGAAACCATCTCCCGCCAATCGTCTAGGTGAGGCTCATCTCCCTGGGCGTCAACATTACTGACGTCGAGGAACAGGAGCCTCGATCCATGTTTCGAGTGCGTCATTTGCAGGGATGATGTCTTTGCGAGTCGCTCATTTAGAGCACCCTGCGCACACTATTACTGTCGAGGCTGTATCGTGAGCCTCGTCGAAAAGTCTCTGCGCGACGAGGGCCTCCACCCGCTGCGGTGCTGTCAGGAACGACTTCCACTGGAGTCCGGCGTTTTCAAGTTCATCTCAATCTCGCTTCGGCTCCAATTTCTCGCCAAGCGTCGAGAATATTCGATTTCCGCTGGATCACGGGTGTACTGCTCCAACCCAAGATGCGCCTCGTTTCTTGGCGCGTCGGGTGATACGAAACGAGAGCTCATGTGCTTCGACTGCCTCACCGTCTCCTGCTCTCAGTGCAAGAACGAGGCTCATCCAGGAGAAAACTGCCTCGAAAGTCGTTGGACGCTGGAATTACGGGAGACAGCTACTGCGAATAAGTGGCAGACATGTCCGGGCTGTCATGCCATCGTCGAGCTCAGCCAGGGCTGCTTCCACATTACTTGTCGGTGTTCGATGCAGTTTTGCTATCTATGTTCTGCACGATGGAAGACGTATGATTGTCGGCAGTGGGACGAAGAACGCCTTTTAGACGACGCCGAGAGAAGGGTCCGCAACCAATTTGGAGACCGGGTGGCTGAGGCGCAACCAACAGTACATGCAGAGCGGGTTCATCGGTGGGTGGAGGAGCTGCGCGAAAACCACGAATGTCGAAACCATTCCTGGGTGTATAGACACGGGAGCGGAGAGTGCGAACAGTGTGGTGATTTCTTGCGTATTTTCCTGATGGTGAGTGTCATTTGCATGTACATTGGATGCCGTTCGCCAACTAAGTGGCCACAGCGTTGCGTTCGTTGCCAGGCCCTAGTATGCAGACGATGCTCTGTAAACCGGTTATAGAATGTTCAGTAGACGCTAAGGAACAAAAAGAGGATTCGTCCGTGCCTCCAACACTTATCCTAGTGTACAAAGCAGTTGTCAATTTATACTGTAACTTGCAAGACCAGTGGAGATGAGTAGGGAACAGCATCCCAGCCGTACCACCTATTCAGAGTGCTCCGTGCATGACTGTGTAACATCAGGTCCAGTGGCCTCGTCCTCTTCGTTGTCTGTTATCGCGCGCTTCCTCGATCTCGCCTTCGATTTGGACTTGCTGGATGTATTTTTCTTCTCGGCCTTTTCCTTGTGGTCGCAGTACTCCCGTGTGACATTTCGAATGTCAGACACCAAATGCTTCAACATCTCCTCTTCTCTTGCGTCCCCTTCGGCTCTCGCACTAGCCCCTGAACCTGTCCTCATTTCCGACAACATATTCAACACTTTGATCTCGCGCTCCCACACCTCCACAGCTTCAAACGTCGGGGTTTCTAGTACGAGAGGCATATTCTGAACCCGAGGGTCTGAGAGAATCGTAAGAAATGCCGGAAGCTTGAGCGTGCCTCTGTCGGGATAGTGGATAATTTGACAAAGGAACGCGAGAAGAGGCGGTGGATGGAACAAGATGGATCAGAAAGTGGATCAACCAGAACGCCCCCTGATAGATGACGACGTACAGCCCAATATTTTCGTGCCTGTCTTTCTTTGATCCGAGGGGTGTCTTGGAGTCATTCAGGTGCATTCCACAAAGGTACGATAGTCCCACTTGTTTGTCAAACGTCGCCACTAACAACAGGACCCATGAGTCCACTGTTCGTGTAATCGGCACGTCACCCTGGACTCACTCGTCGCGCTGCCAGTAGTTGAAGTATCGACCAATCAAGAGAGATCAACTCGCATGAAGACAGAACTTACTCCCAACCTGCCTGGGTAGAGATATCATATCCCTACGTGATGTCCCATTACATTAGTGTTTGTGTCCCAAACGGGGTGACGAGGTCACTCACAGCTGCATACAGATGGCCTATATATAACTGCGTCAGTATCCCGACAGCTCCATGATGAGCCAAGTTCTTACATGTATCAAGGCACACCCCAACTCTCGACCTGTCCTCGACCTGCTCAATAATATCTCGCAGCTCCGTAAACTGGGAACCTATAATGTTCTTTGCACCGGACTAGTGGGTGCATGCCAATATCACCATGCTCCCTATTTGACCAAGAAGACCAGAATGACAACACAGCACTCACCATGTTCTCGATCACGGTTACCACGGACGAAGTTTCTTTATGTGCCCTGTTTAAACATTGTGCTATAAGAGATATTGATTTTTCTTTCGTTGCAGTCCCGACAGTTGAACCTGGGCTTCCAGACGTAAGCGTTGTATAAATATATGTGATCGCTAACAGGAAGAACGAGGATCAAAACTCACTGAAAGTTGTAAAACGTCAAGCCGAGCTGTTCACATCGCCTGAGATCGTCCAGAAAGCATTCATACGATTTTTTGCGTTTCGCTCTGGGAACAAACATCATACTTGGGCCCAGTGACCCTTCTATGGGCGTGTACACTGCACTCACTGATCCGGGTTTGCGAGATTGATAAGGTAGCTCCCGTGGGGGAGAATGTACTTTGGGTCATACCCAAACGCGTTCATGCGTGCTTTGAAAGACGCGACGTTTCCGTCCGTTAGAGGGGGAGAAGACCATTTACGCTGTGATTTGACGAATAGACCAAACGCGTTGGCCCTATAAGGACGCCATCAAGCCGTGACCGCCAAGAACGAGAACAAGAACAAAAGGCACGCGAGAGACGCACCCGACACGCGCTGCGTTCACGATCGTGTTTTCCACACCCCCAGCTGCAGAGACGTGTGCACCAACTTTCCACGCTGAAGACACGCGCGGAGCGAAATCCGACGGTTTGGGTTCAACGCGTGCTTTCCCTTCCCGGGTTTTGCGCGGTCGTTTCGTAGGACTGGCATCCATATCGCTCACTGTCGTGCATGTCTGCTCCGGAACACCTAGGCGACCTGGGGTTCGTTGTGACTCACGTGCGGGCTGTTTGGGCTCTGCGATGACTGCCGACGGCGCTCGTTCGCTCGGTTGGTGTTCTTTCCTAGCGCGTTTGAGCGTCTGCCTTGTACGTTCTCCTTTGGTTGGCGGTTTGACGTCCACTGGCGCAGCCAGTCGAGTCGCCTGTCTAGTCTGCACCATCACGGCGGTCAACGACAAGCAAACAAGAAGACGAGTGGGTGATCGTAGTTGCGATGTGTGCAAGGCGGCAGTGCGACGTAGGACAAGGCGGTGGGCTACTGTCATCGATATGCCGCCAGACGAGTTACGTGTAGTACAGTATATGGGACGGCCACGTGCCAGTCGCACTCTCCACATACCTGATTACACTGGACGAAGCGAGCGTCGTACATGCAGGAGGCTACGGAGTCACTTGGCTGTGGTCGCCAAGGACGTGCAGTGCGAACCGTAGACTACATTGGCAGCAAATGGAGAAATCAAAGCGGCGTGCGTCGCACAGATGCCGTCCATCGAGTCAGTCAACAACGCCCTGGAGCCACGACCAAACTGTCTGTCAAGATGGACGAGCTTGAGAGCTCCATGAGCGACTTTGTTGATTGTCGATATATGCGTAAGACATGTATGACCACTAGCATCCTACCAGGCCAGTCACTTGAGATCTGGATCTGTCGACGATATCAATTGGGATTCATCAACCTCACAGCACACTAGGCATACAATCTCCTATCTCACCGCTTACTAGCAAAGACAAGGCGTTGTGGATCCAGCAGAATGGCTCCATATCTTCGCCTCCACCTTTACGTTGTCGATGGTATCGGACGACTCCACTTCCAGTGTAATCGTTTTGTCGGAGAGCCTTCACGAATATCTGCATACCACCACGGAGACGAACATGACCGGGATCATGGTACGCCCAAGAGCTACGAGATGTCGTGTGGTTGATTCTCGGATGTCAACCCCTTCCCAACTTCCACCGAGACCGGCAGAGAAGTGATTCCCAAGCTCGGCATGCTCTCCAAAGCGATGTTCAGCTGCATTGATTGACGAACAAGCCACGCAGCAGGCACTAAAGAGCAACACACACCGGCCTGGTGGTGAAGGGCCGCCTCTGTAGGGCAAGGGTGTTTGTTCGCACGGCCGTCAGAGGGGTCTAAAGGGACCACTGGCATGGATAGGACTGCGAGCGGCAGTCTGCAGAGCGCATAGGATTGACATGGTTGCGACGGCAAAGCGACGAGAACACTTACAGGAAGTGAATACATCCCTCATATGCACCGTCGAGACAGAACTCTACGTGAAGGAGTTTGGAAGGGAAGACATGCCTCAAGAGGCGGAAGGGTAAGAGGAGAATAAGAGGGGAGACGGCCCTACCGCGGCGGACACTTCATCCCCGAGTTTTATACGCATGCTCCGGGACGAGGGGAATGGGAATTGTCTCGTCCTCAGAAAAGGCAACGAGCTAGGTGCACGCCATGAATCGGGTTAGTGCAATCCCCCGGTCATCGATGTTGAGCCCCATTTACAACCTTGCATGTCGGATGACGGGCAAACGTCGTCTTTTTCTGGTCTGTATGCTCTCTGCAAGTCCGACATGCGATCGATCAACGAGTACACAACGAACCAGTGATCCCCTACGGCTCGTTACGACGAGTTCACCGTTCGGTGGTTCATCCATATCACCCTCCTAACACCCTCGAGATGTCATGTCTTGCAGCGCTCTTTGCTCCTGTCGAGCACCGCCCTTCTGGGATGTGCTCACCATCAGATCCTATAGCAACTCAGTTAGCCGGTTGATCATGCCGTTGCAAACTAACGAACCGCCCAGCGCTATATGACTGACTCCACCACTCCGTAAACATGCGAGTTGGACTACGCCACCATCTCGTCCGCCTGTCGCGATTTCATCAGTTACGCAGTCATCTCACGATAAAGAATTACTTTTTTTCGAGCCCGCTCGTCACTCTACGCATAGGAACTCCAAGTCCGAGTGTACATGAGCTACGTGCAACGTCACGCGAGTTTCGCCCTCGCAAAAAAAAAAAAAAAAAAACAGCTTGATAACATATCGAACACACCTTTCCTGTCCAGTGCTCACATCCGCCTCCTCCTGCCCCTTTTGAAAGCTCTCCACGACAGGCACCAGATCGCAGTCAACAAGCCCACTGGTGGGAGTAGCCAACTCATCATCCACTCCCACCCCACCGCTCCCTCGAGCTTTCCGAGGCACGACATCACCTCTCCCTCGAGATCTGTGAGCGAGCCCGAGTTGTCGATCACTAGGTCCGCATATGCGACCTTGGAGGTGATTGAGAGCTGCGAGTTGAGCCGGGAAGACGCATCAGCGCGAGTAGAGTTGTCCCGCGTCATGAGCCGTTGAAGCTGGAGTTCCGGAGAGCTGGCGGGAGTGGCATGGTGGTGAAGCAGGACTAGGGTGAGAACATCGACGTACCAGTACACTACAATGATCCTGCCCATCCACTTCCATAGACCTCCTTCGATCAACAGCGGAACGTCCAGCACGATCATCTTTTCGCCCCTTAACCAAGCCTTGAGAATGCCCCAAAGGAGTTCCCGTGTGACAGCGGGGTGTACGATCCGATTCAGAATTTTCCGCTGCCCCTCGTCATTGAAGATGATGCTGCCGAGCTTCTTGCGATCGATAGGGCGGGTATGCCAGTCTTGCCCACCCGAGTCCAAGTCCGAAGAACTTACAGGAGAGGGAGAGAGCACACCCTTCCCAAAAGCCTTGACGATTTGTCTGTGTCCGCGGGTGCCAGGCTCGACGACGTTTCGCGAAATTAGGTCTGCATCGAGGACTGAGATGCCATGAGAAGCAAGGAGCGTGGAGACAGTCGATTTCCCGGTTGCTATACCGCCTGTGAGACCGACGACTTGGAATTGGAAGAAAGTAAGAGAGCGGGGGTTGTAAGAGGAAAAAGCAAGTACCGAGCATCCGAGTACCCGTCCGAGGTGGTTGGATGAGCTATGTGCTGCTGAGTCTGGTTCCCTCTTGCGCTGGTAACTTGGGTTGACTTCTGGCGCGTTGCGTTGCCGGTCGCAAGTTCTGCTCACGTTCAGGTCCGTCGGTTAGGCATGCGCTTGGAATTCCCAAGCACACTCGTTGGGTATGCGATGACACGATGAAAACGTGGGCACTACCGCCCAGTCAGCGAATGTGGACGACCTGAGCTCGCCCGACACGACTTGGGAGACGCTCATGACCTGCCTGGATTGCAGTCAAAGGGAAAAGCTTGCTTCGACATTACAACATAGTGTAAGAGATAGGCTAATAACAACCCACGTATAACAGTAATGTAACAAGTTTCCGAATGAGATTGACGAACAGAACAGAGAGAACTTAACAGGCGGAGCACATCGGCGGTTAACAAAATATCGGAGAAATGGCTTCAAGGAGGGAGTCGTCAGTAACTGGTGGAAGAGTGAATAGAATATATGTAAGAGACAAGGACGAACAGAGACGTGAATGAACGTCAGTAGCATACCGCGGGCAAGTGATGCAGAGATATCAATGAAGAACAGAGGGACAAGGGAAACGCATAATATGTTATCAAATATGAGAGGAACAGATGATAGGTGTGAGAGACCCTAGTATTGCGCTGCTGGGGATGGCGGGGGTGGAGGCCGGACATGAACAGGAATAGGAGACACCACCGACCGTGTATCATATCCCAATCCAACGTCAAACGGTGAAAAAGGGCGTATGCCCAGGCGAGGGTTGGACATCGGGGAGGCTATCGGTGCCTGCATGGGGGTGAAAGTATCGAGTGCGCTAGCCAAGCTGACACCTAGGCTATCATAGTATCGTCCGCGCAGATCGGCTTCCTGTGTTTCTTGAATATATTCCGCGGGAGGGCGTGGCATCAACGGAGGTGGTGTCTCACTCTTAGGAGTTGCAGTGGCATATGGGTGGCGGGAAGGGGTTGCATCTAGCGCGTGACCATTGGCCGAAGCCTGTTCCTCAGCTTCGTACTTGGCGCGTAGTTGCGCCTTTTCCTCGGCCGCTGTCAGTGGCTTAATGCCGTTCAATACCGGCGGGACGGGTGGAGTGCGGGAAACGTTGATTCGTGAGGGTGTCTGCAGGGGCATCGGTTGTTCCAGTTCCTGTTGTTGTCGCTGCTGTTGTAAAAGAAGTGCAACTCTATCCTGCTCTTCGAGCCTCCTTCTCAAGATCTCCTTCTCCGATGACCCACTCCCCCCAGGTGGCGGGCCAGCATATGTGGGCGCTTCTGCCACGTGCGACAGGAGTGCCTCCGCTTGTCCCTGCACCTGTGCCTGCGCGGCGAGCGCTGCAGCGTCCCGAGCCTCGTACTGTCTCCTCAGCTTCTCTTTCTCATTCAAGTAATCGGGTTGGTTGCTGCTACCAGACGACTCAAACGGAGGAGGCATGTCCGACCCACTTGCAAGAACCTGCTCGTCGGGCTCTGGATACAGGCTATCGTAAGCGACAGGTGCAGTATGCCCGGCCGAAGAGTCAGTAACAGTGCCATCCCTGGACAGAAACAGGACGTTCTGATTTCGGTCCACGGCGAGTTTAGCTTCGTGATAACGCTTCAGCGCCGCTTTCTCTTCTTCGGCCGAAGGATAATGGGGTACCCGCGAGATCGACGATGGGGGGGAGGGTGGCGTGAGCCGACTGTTAGGCGTACCAGGACGATTGTCGACATTGGATGATATAGAGGAGACCGCTTGTTGAAACATGGCGGCCCCACTTGAGATAGCGGGACCCGGTACGGCACTAGACGAGATTGACTTCTCGCGGGAAGCAGGAGAGTTTGCCTCTGAGCTACTGTGGCTATGGATAGACGGCGCAGAGACGCCAAACGTCTGTGTACGTTTCGCAGTGGCCTGCGCATTGTTAAATAGCCGCATTTTTTCTCTTTCCGCAGTTGGCCAGGGAAACGACTTCTTGGATGGGGGAGTTGTGGTAGAAGTCACTCCAGACGAGACCTATATAAACGTCAGTTTGACTGAAACACACGATCAGTGGTAGCAGTATTAGTCTCACATCGCTAGTTGCCGTTGCGTTCACCATTGCGGCTGTCCTTTGCACTTTTTTCACTCTTTCAACAGCATCCTCATACAGCATTTCCTTCTCCCTTTCGGCAGTCGGCCAATTTTCTTGTGCAGCCATTGATACCTGAGGGTTGATCCCCTCCGCAGCATCCTTCTCACTGATATTCGTGATAGTGAGTCGATTGTGTACGTTTGCACTCGGTCGCCTTCGTCCCACAACCACCGGCCGCGGCTCGACAACACCCTGGCCACCCTCTGCACTTGCACCACTCAGAGGAGAATCCTCCCGAATACCGCTCAGTCCACCCAGAGAAGTTGGCAGGTTCGGAGGACCGTATCCAGGATGGTCAATGGTCCCCGCTACTTTCACTTTAGGAATATCCCCGAGAACTCCGTGTTCGTCCACGTCCAGGTGTGCGCTTGCAGCGCCATTGTATCCCGTTGATAAGGTACTGTACTGAACGGACTGTTTGGGCGGTGCAGGCGGGGAACGAGTGCTCGTGTTGAATTCGTTTACACCCCAGTGGTGGGAAGCATTGTGCGTGTAGGAATCGGCTGACATAGGTCGAATGATTGAGGTAGTGATGGGTACAGTTGCTGCCGGGCTCGAGGGCGAAGTTACACATAGACTAGGTGCATGGCCAATGCGTCTGTGAAGACGGAAAGAAGGGTTGATCAACACATACCACAAAGAAACGAGAATCCAAACAACACACCTAATGGCTTCTTCAGATACATTCCTACGGTAAGAACAAATTTTCAGTGATCCTACCCCTTGATAAAGCTCGAATCGAGTCTACCCACCGCGGCCAATTTGACACAATGACAGGCAACTCCATCATAATACTCTGCATTGGCCCAATCCACGCCCTCACGATTATGACATAAGTAATGTCAATATGTCTTGCTGCATTCAGCGTTGTTGTCGTATGTGTATTAGGGATTAAACACCCCAACTCAGCTTTGTGTTGTGTGCCATTATATAACGTCACGTTCAATGGGACCTTTTGTTCGCCAATATTGGCTGCCTTGGCTTGGGGTCCGCTCCGTCTCGAAGTCGCTGTAGGACCAGCGCGAAAGACCGTGGTTTCTTTCAGTGTAAACTCGAATCCGCGAAGTACGACTGGATGGATGGCATCGGATTTGAGGATTGCCATGATGGAGACGCGATCGCCGGGTCCATAGCACGTTCGTCCGCGTTCAACGGTCAGATGGACCCCTTCTTGATGAACAGAACGTGATTCGGGCTGTGAGTAGACTGGCCAAGTAGAGTGGAGCTCGTGTTTGTCAATTATGATCGTTGTCGCTTGTGATATCACGGTCGTCTTGCGACGACGAAAGAAACCCCTGAGAATAGTTAGAGAGGAGGAAACGATTAATCGGGAAAGATACCCACTGTTTGCAAAGTACGCACACTGTCGCGACAAGCTCATACCGAATGCCAGCTACAGGGAACATGAAACAAAGTAAAGTTGTACGACAAATCAACTCACCACCCCTTTCCAATGCAATACTAGGTGGTATGGACTCCGGAATACGAATCAAGAAGGGAAGATCTTGCTATCAATCATTTCATGAGTGACACCCACATACAGAAACGACATGTCACTCACAGATTGTAGTACTGAGAAATCTTCACTTGATTGCCAGAGCAAAATGGGGCTGGGGCCGACGTGATCAAAATACGAATTCGCTTGGCCTCCACCAGGGAGAGTCTCAATCTTCTTGAGTTCAACGCGTACCCATTTGGCCTTGGCGCCTGCAGGGCCTACACGGACTTCAACAGCCTACGGGAGACAAGGGTTTGGCAGGTCGGATCACAATTATCGGTGGCAAAGTTGAACGGTTTATAATTTGAATAAGAAATCGTGAAATTGAAATCGTGACGTAGAAGAGGAAGTAAGTCAGGAGCGAGTTTGAGAGAGAACCACATACTCCTTTAACCGCGGCCTGTGGCCGGTCCCTCACACCTGGTGGAATTCCAGGATAGCCTAATCATGAGGTGCCAGTCACGTTCACCCCCAGCGTCAAAAAATACACATGCGAGGTTCAAAAGATTTTAAAAAAAAGGCCAGAGAAGCAAGAAAACAGACGGGATCAACATCTGGAGAAGCCTAGCAGCACAACAAGCTCACCGACTACAAAGTCGACATTGGGAGGCGGTTGGAGGGCGCTTGATTGCAAAGTTTAAGTCAAGGACTTAGTTTAAGAGAGACTGCTCGTACATCCTAACGTTGGACATTTTTCCTGCAAGGTGTTGGATTTCTCGACGGCCTCCAGAGTCTTGCGTACCCGACGGAGCGATGAAAGCAAAGAGTGAGCAGCGAGTCGAGGCTTGAGAAGTAACAAAGGACGTTGGGCACAAAAGAGAAAACAGAGACGAGGGTCGGATAGTTGCTTAGAATACGTACGAGTAAACTGGTGTGAACTGGTAGCTGAACAACGAAGTCGCCGCGTGTGCGAGTGTCGAGCTTCAAGCGCTCATTGGCGAGACGTCTGCGGTGTTGGCCAGATGGAAGATAGCAAGCGAGAGGGCCTGCAGCAAAGGAGAGGGAAGGTCGCTGGGTCCAAGTCCCAACGCAAAGTCGTTCAAGGTCAAAATCCAGATACCGACTCTTGCCCAGCTGACACGCCCTGTTGCACAGCCCTGCTCCTCCATCATACATCACCCCCTCGACTGATCCGACCAAGTCATCGCCTCCAGTGAATGGTCAAATCGGCGCACAACTTGTACGATCAGCGTAATAAAATATTAGCAGAGACTATCAAAGGGACTCGAACAAAGATGAACGTCGGGGAGAAGCTATAGCGTGCTAGATCAAAACTTGAATTCTTTCCCCTTCTTCATTTCCCGTTCCTTGTCCATCTTTTGTTTCTTCTTCGCCATCTCCTTTGCTACCATATCCGAAAAGTCCTCCTTCGATCCAGTAACACCGGCCGACCCACGCGAGTGTTGTTCGTACTTCCTACGAAGCTCCTCTTCCGAGAGCCCATCCAGTTCGGCGGCGTCCAACGAAACCTCCACGCCATTCGCTTTCCGCTGCAATATCACTCATTCATCAATCAAGGGACCAGCACAGCCGAATGCAAATGTACCTTTGTCCCTCTCTCATCTCCCAAGACAGGTATGGGTGCTCCAGACGCCCCAGTTATGGCAGCAACATCATACCCTCGGTCGCTTCCCATTAGTCCGCGCACCGACGTTTGCTTCTCTGGTACAACCTGATACAACGACCGTGGACCAGAATCTTCCTCCTTCTCCCTCGAAGGTGCTGTCTTCCGCAGCTCCAGGAAGTCAGGCGTCTCGAGTCCTCCCGCGACAGTCGAAACAACAGACGTGAGACCCGAGGGTGTCTCGAGGCCGGAGGGCGTCTGCAAGCCATCTACAGGGGTTGTGGCCTCGGGGGCTTCTTCGACCTCTGATTCTGACTCTTCTTCTTCTTCTTCTTCCTCCTCTTCTGCATGTCATTAATAGCTATGCACCAGAGTCGGTGATTGGCGCTTACCTTCCTCGGGTTCAAGTTCCCCCCACGTACTCTTGTCAATAGGCTCGCCAATCTGTGAAGATTGCACCACGTGAATGGACAGCATTGCAATTCCGATCAATTCATGTACGCACATTAACATCACTAACTTTGGGCAAAACGCCAAAGACGTCGCCGTAAAGCGGTCGATTGTATTCGTCTAGAGGAGGCTTGCCCCAACCACCTGGATGAAACCCCCACTGTGCGCCTTCTGGTATGGGTGCGTTCAAACCTGGTATACGGAGTGTCGGATAACTTGGTGGGGGACCGAATCGTTGCATGCTGATGAGCCATGGGGGAGGCGCGAGAGGTGGGATGGACAATGCTTCCACAAGTTCGGGAGACAAATCGCCAGGCCGCTTCTCCTTCAATGATGTCTCAAACTCTTTGCCTTCGTAGTACCTAAGTGAGAAAGAACCTAGCTCGATATATCAGTAAGAACAAACCGCGAATGCGCTCACATTTCCCCGAAGCCCGTCACCACAGGTCTTGTTGCAAACTTGAAAAATGCATCATGTAATTTCTGATAGTCAATATCAACTTTGCCCATCTTGGGTTGAACCCGTTCTCTCGTCTTTGCTTTAAGTGACATGCTTGCTTCTTTTTCTTTGATCGCATCCCTCATTGTGGCAATGCCAGTGTCTGCAATATATGCTGGCAACTGAAATGGTGGTTTCTCAATACCCCTCTTGCCCTGTAGATAGTCCCGTTTAGCGCTCCAGTGGGCAGGGATAGGTACTGTATTCCTATAACACTTGAGATGTAAAAGCAGTCTTGGATCTGTAGCGGAGGGGTCGGTCCACTCTACTGCTTCGGGCTTCGGGACAAGCTGCTTGAGTTCTGCGATGGTAAGCCTGGAGAGTTTACGCTGCTTCTTTTTCGAAAGTGGTTTTTTTGGCACGTCCGAATTGTCCGAACCTGCGTCGGAGGCCATGTCATCGTCCGAGTAGATGACTTCTCCTTTGGTGGGCTCCGAGTTTTTGACCTACATGTGGAAGGAAGTCAACCTTGCATCTCCGATCGGAAGTGGGCAGACGCACCTCCGGGTAGTCAGTGGGAGCCTGGAACTTGGCAAAGATGTCGGAAAAGGCCTCGAAGGCCGGGTCTTTGCCATCCAGCTGCTCAACCACGTACTCGACATTATTATCAACAAAGTCTACCGAGCTCTCTCTTCTCATTGAGACGTCTCCATTCGAAGCGGTACCATCTCGTTCCTGCGTAAGCGGCATAGCGGACGTCAGCCACCACTGAGTAGCCCAGTGATTAGGGAGATACACTCACCTGTGTCGTCTTATCCAAGGCAGCAGCAGCCTTCTTCTGCTTTGCTTTGGCGCGCCGTAGCTGGTTTTTGGATTTAATGGCCGTTGTGGTTGTAGCAGAGGTTGCAGTTATACCATTCACTGCAGATGGCATCGTTGTGCGTTTTCCTCTATCAAATGAGGGTCTTGTCACTGTCGTGATATGTTTCAAGAACGCGCGTGATGATGGCGAGCGGATCCAACGTCAAAGCGGGCAGGAGACGACCAAACGAATTTCTCGAAATAATTACGTAATTCGACGAAGTCACGAGGTCAAACACTTTTCCACGCTCAAGCTCAGCGTCTCCTTCACCTTTTTTTTCCACAACCGCACTACACCAGATGGCAAAGAAAAAGAGCAAGCAGGTCAGTCCATCTCACTGTCTCCTCAAGGAGGTTCATATTTGTACAACCGGTCACTAGATTATTCGGCCATGGTGCTGGTACTGTGAAAGAGAGTTCGAGGACGAGAAAGGTGCGTCTTCGAGCTCGTTGGGTTTAAGCGTCAATGCGACTCACGTCGTTGTAAAGTCCTCATGCAGCATCAGAAGGCAAAGCATTTCAAGTGCAATATGTGCCCTCGTCGTCTGAATACCGCAGGGGGTCTTGCAGTTCACATTCAGCAAGTACACAAACTCGAACCGGAAAAGTGAGCGATTCGCCTTCCTCCCCAATCCTCACTGATCTGACATCTGTATTTCCCTGATAGCCTCCCACGAATCGAGAATGCACTACCCGGTCGGGATGGTTACGAAGTCGAAATTTTTGGCATGGAGGGTATTCCCGCACCCGACGTGGCAGATTATAAACGTCGCAAAGAGATAGAACTTGGCCTCGCCGCTGGTTCAATTTCTCAGCCACAACCCAAACGACCTAAAGTGGACAACAAAGCCTTTTCGGAAGATGAACTCCGTGCTCAACTGGAGGCCCATAAGGCGCTCATGGGCGCCAGTTCAGGTGATGCCACTTCAGCTACTGTAACGAGTACGTCCGAGGGTGGAGCAGTGTATGGCGCCCCACCTCAGGCGTACGTAGCACCTCCCGTGCCTGTCACACAATCATCTGCTACAGCAATGTCACCACCACCTGGGATGGCTCCAGGTGCGCTGCCCCCTCCCTTTATCCCTACAGGAGGTGCACCTCCCACAGGGGTATTCCCAGGTGCGCCACCCCCACTCCCTCCTTCATTCCCTGGTTTTCCACCTGGGTGAGTCCATACCTCGCCTGTAAGGTTTGTCCGGGTTTTGTTCAGTTGATGCTGATAACTTCCTTCTGCCCTGTATCCGTGTAACCTGGTGACATTTAGACCCCCACCACCTGGGTTTCCGATGCTTCCTCCAGGCGTGATGCCACCCCCGCCTGGTATGCTTCCTCAAGGTACGCCCCCCTTCCAACCAGGCATGTCTCGTCCGCCACTCGGCCCTCCTCCGGCATTTGTCCCCGCTGGCTCGCCTTTCTCCTCTTCCGGTGTAAATGGAGCAGGGACGCCAACTTCTCCCGCTGTGGGGAGTAGCACGCCTACACCAGTGTCACACACAAAGCTGGTACAGCCTGCTGGCTCAGTGTCTACCCAAAATCAACCACCCCCACTCGTACTTCCAAACGCAGCTTTGGAACAAAAATACACACCATTCAAGAAGAAGACGGAACTTAAGTATGCGGATCCCAATTTCTCGCCTGTGCGTTTCCTTCCCTTTAGTCTCGCTCGATGCTAACTATTTTGTGCACTATATAGGAAGAAAAACGTGCACATACGGTCAAATACTACTTTGCCAAAGAATCGATGAACGTTATGTCATCACCGTCGGTGGTTGCAGGTCTTGCGCCAGAAGAAATGAGAGGAAAGAAGCGTATGAGAGCCGAGGATTTCCTCTAGGTTGTTCTCTGTCGGTCTTGGTCTTCTCTGCGAACCCTGCAGGTCGCAATGAGTGGTTGGTTTTTTTCAGGTTTCCGGCTTAGGTTATGTTGGCGAGAGAAACGTCTGGGAAGAGAGGAGTGGGGAGTAGTTGCGTGTGAAAGATGAGCGACGGAGACTTGATGACCCAGTCCGTCCCATCCATCTCTACTATCTTTTGGTCCCGAGCTTTCCGAACTCATCTGATCGTCGCCTTTTCTCCCTCGATCGCCAACTCCTTCCAACGGCTCGTTATCAAATGACATGAACATAATGGTCAATGAAAAAAAGAAAAAGACACGTATGCTCATGTGGTATGAACCTTGAACTTCCCTTCGTCTATCTCACGCCTTCTTTTCCCCCATAATTATTAACCTTGGTACAAAGCGGACGAACGTCATCATGCGTTGTGTTGTGTGACACGGTTGGTCCGTTCTCTGCTATAGTCCCCATTTCGTCCTTTGTTTCGTTCCTCTGGTAGATTGATGTCTGTTGCTGTCTCTTTCTAATATGAAGATACCACCGCTAAGAAATGGAGTAGTGACACGTTGCCGACTACTCGGAATGCCTGATCATGCAAGGAGAGGCCTATGAACATGTTTGTCCTGGGTCTTCCCCTGGTGACTATTAATTTGGTGTACATGTTTGCAACTTTGCCTAAGCACCATTCCTCTCCGTTCCAAGAGAGGGGTCAGTTTCAGGAACTTGGCAGTCATACTCGGTAAAGAAATAGGACCACGTTCACTTTTTGTAAAAAACTGGAAACGTGCCAAAGAGCGGGTGACGAACCACCAGACAAACCGGTTGATAAACGCTGATGGGTCCAGTACGATACATGACACTGGCAGACACGTATGTACGGGGTACGGGGTCAGATCCTAACGCTATCGATCCAAGTCGGCCGGCGCCCACAACACACAGCGCCCACTTCCGTTGCCCGTCGCGCACCGCTCGACGATGCTCGGATGCGAACACGTAACGGCTTGAACCGCAGTGATCCTATTAACAGCAGTGCATCAGTAACGGGACCGATCACGACGGAATAAGATGAGGGGGCGTACCGGTTCGGGTCTGACAGCTTGGCGACGAGATCTCCCTAGAATAAGGGGCACGTTTCAGCAAATGGATGACAAAGACGTGTTGAATGGGTTGTAGACATCCCGAACGTACTTTGCAGGAATAAATTTGGAGGGAGTGATCCATGTTCGCAACCTAATGTAGGTATAATGACCCAACCGTATCTGTTCAAGATGGGCCACATACCGTGAAATGAGGGTAGACGTCTGCATTGGGGCTCCATACAGCACGCAGAGGCGTTACCCATCTTCCCTAAACGTAATGATCAACCATCGGCTACCGACTTTGGAAACAAGTCCACGCATGCTGCTTACACTCTGACAACTGTGCTTTATTCGATTGAACGGCACAAACGCAGGGAAGACGGGGGAGGAATCGTACTTGCCCGCGTCGAGCTCCCAAACTGTTCGTCGAGACCATTAGCACTAAACCAGCGCAAGCCATCAAGTCTGTAACCCACTCCTCAAGGTATCGTCGTAACAGGTGCTCACGATACTTCGCCCTCTGGGATCCCAGTATGCTGAAGTGACGGATTTTCCGTGGGCGTGCTCGCCGCGCAGTACGCCGCTCCCTCTTTTCGAGTCGACGAATTTCTGGATGCTCTCAAAGTCGATCTCGTGGGGGGCAGAAGAGAGTTTCGAAGGGGACGGTAGTGGTAAGGATAAGGGCGACGTAGCGCCACCTCGGGTAATGAGGGCGTCTAGTTTCCGAGTGTCCCAGATCCTGCGCTCGCAAATCAATCAGGTACGGGAGAGGAGGCGTGAGTTCTCTTACTTTAGATACCGGCTGTTCGAGGCCGTCAAGATCAGATGGGGACTAGTTGGGTTTACACTGACATTCCCTATCTTTTGATCCGACAGCCCGTACCAGTGAGCATGGTGGGGACCTTCCCGAAGGTCCAAATGGGTTACGCCTCCAGAGACATCGGATATCCACATTTCATGTCCGGAAGGGAGAAGATCAAGTGAGCTGATCAGGGCGTCCGAAGAAGAGTATAGTTGATGTGAGACGCCTGAAACGAAAGAAAGTTGCCGAATAGTACAATCGTAAGACGTCGTGTATAGCTAATGTAGGTGATTAGGAAAGTGACGACGGGTTGAGGTGGAGTAGACTTGCGTTATGTGAGTTTATTGGATCTATCCTGATGGACGAAATCGAAGATTTTGCGGTGGCAGGCCAGTGTTGCTGAAGACGCCAATACTTACCTCCTGACTCTCTACTGACAGGGGTAATATCGTTGTCTTCGTCAGCCACCTCCTCTGTGGGAGCTCGTGCATCCCAAATGCCGAGTTGCCCATGCTTGTCTGTAAAAGCGTTGTAAGAGGGACAGACCAAGCACCGACTCGTTTACCTCCGTAGAAGATTAGGTCCTTGGTGGGTTCCGGGTGATACGCCGCACTATAGACGCGGTCACTTGTCACTTTTGCTCTTGAAACAACCATCATTTTTCCAAGTCTCCTCCCCAGCTCCTGCACCTCCTTCTCGCCACGTTTATCGTCTTCATACACCCATGCATCTACGTTTCCTACACTCCTTGGAATACAGTTGTTTGTGATGGCCTGTAGCGAACCTCGTAAAGCACTCATCTCCTCATTGCCCAGTCCCTCGGATGAAGTGAGCACGGTGAGGTCAAGATCCTGTGACCTGGGATGCTTCGCCAAACGCGCGTTCTCTTCCGCCAAGACGCGTTCTTCCTCCTCTTTCTTTTGCCGTTCCTTAGCTTCGGCTAAGCGTCTCTTTTTCTGCGCAGGGGACCCGTTCTGGTCGGTCAGGTCTTCGAGTTTCCGTAGGCGCGCACTCTGTCGACGCGGTGCTTCCTCGGTCAAATCGCGCTTAACCCTTTTCGCGGCTGGAACGGGCTTTGCTTTAGGTTTCGGGGCAGGTTTTGGCTTGACTGGCACGCCGAGGGACGCGGCAGCATCCTTGAGCTCGAGTTGTTCCAGAAGGGCTCGATTGCGGGCAATATTTTCTTCACGTTCCCGTTCACTGTATTGAGTCGTGTCAAGACGCACTTGAGCTCTTACGTTTGCATTGTCGGGACAGTCACTTACTAGGCCGATATGTCTGCCATTTGTTTTCCGTTACAGAGTTGCAGTGGGGTCGGGGATATGAGACGCGTCGCGTCATGCCACGGTCACACACTGTCCAAGTACTTCCACAGTCCGGTACAGAGACTGTAAGTGGTCATCGGTGCTCTGCAACCACACCATCCTACGACGTAAGCGATCAAACTGGGGCTTGTTTGACGTCGACGGCGTGCACCGTTGTCTAGCACCACCAGCCACTGCTCTCAGTGGGTTAAAGCTCAGAATGGCAGTTTGCCCGATGCTTGAACCGACAATACCAATACCTGCCAGGCTCCTCGCCGTTTGGTCGTGCACGAAAAGGACTTGGTTTATGTTGACAGAACACCTGCTCGAGGGATTGATCTGCTTAGCCTTTCTGCTCAAGACCATGTTATATTACGTAAGCGTATGTTGACTCGTTACTAGGGTTGACTCGTTTTGCCTGTCCACTCACAGTAGCCCAAATACATGTTATATTACATAAGCGTATATCGTGTCACATATGACTGCGGCTTCTGGCTCTCTGGCTCTCTCATCTTCCTCCTGGCGACAGTCCAATCAATTCGGACTATTCTGCGAACCCTACCATAGTAACAATGAGCGATGCAGAGAGCGCCGAACCCCAGAATGCTTTGACATCCAAGTTCACACATGCCGAGTGGGCTGCCCTGCGCGAGTTCCGAGTGGGTATCTCTATCTCTTATTCTCATACATATGTGTAAACGGTCATACGCATCCAGTCATCGCTTTCCCAGTCATTTTCCACTGCATTTCCCAATAGTTCAGATGCTGGATCAACCCCATACACAATGTGGGGTGTCACGATTGATCCCACCAACCCAAGAGACGCACGAGTCAGCGTCCTGCTAATGAAATTTTTGAGAGCTAGGTGGGCATGTCTTCGCACTGAGCTATGACATTTAACCTTCGATATGTATATCTAGAAACCTCAACCCGGCGGAAGCAAGGGACATGTTCATATCTACGCTTCGCTGGAGGAACTCTTTCAACATTGATGCGGTCATGAAGGAGGAATTCTCTGACGAGATATTTGGGAAACTTGGGAAGGTGTATGGCAAGGATAACGAGGGACGTCCAGTCACGTACGTTTTTGATAAGACAATGGTGGTCAAGTGGTCTCACTGCTGTATCCTTAGCTACAATCTCTATGGGGCAAACAAGAATCTTGATGCCGTCTTTGGAGATCTCCAGCGCTTCTTGCGGTAATAATCCCATTTCCCGGTTTAGAGTATCAGCTCATCCGAATCAGATGGCGTGTCGCTTTCATGGAAAGGAGCATTGCACTCCTTGACTTTGAGACAGTCGATAAGATGGTTCAGATTCATGGTCTGTCCTATTATCCTGCGAGCTCCATTTAAGTACTGAATTATTTCGTTCGTTCAGACTATGAAGGTGTTAGCTCGTCCAGTCGCACGGAAAACTCAAAGAAAGCTGCATCGGAAGCACCGAAGCTTTTCCAGGATTATTACCCCGAGTTCCTGGTGTGTCTTCTCGCCTTTTGACTTCCTCTCGCTGACTTGGCTGGTTTATTCAGTCCCGCAAGTTTTTCGTCAATGTGCCCTCTTTCTTCGCCTGGATCTTCTGGTTGTTCAAGCCCTTTCTCTCATCGGCTACTCTCGCTAAGATGACGATTGTGGGCACTGGTCCTGATACCATAGGTGCCGCTCTTTCGCCCGTGATTGATAAAGGCGAGCTCCCTAAGCAATATGGTGGGACTGCCGATAATTTCTGATTCCTTACACAATACCTCCGTTTCATCGCTGTATATATGACTATTACCCTAACATGCCCCAAGGAACGATAAGACTATGAATTGAAACAGACTGTTTGACAAGTGCATTGAGAACCGTAGCAATAAGAAAATATGGTACATAACAGGGGCACAAGAAAGAAGCTCAATGTCCAAGGTGAGCAAGTATACCGGTATTTTCCAACATATGGGTATGCCATCCCGCAGGGCTCTGTAGTGGCGACGAGGGTGATGTGAGCTTATCCACCGCACCCACACCGCTACTACTATGTCGGGGTCGTGCCTAAAGTGAAATGTTTCTTATAAGGCATTGGTCATGGGAAAGACGGTAGTGGATTGATGTATCATTGTCCCACAGCCCTGACCTCGTGTTACACGGCTTCGACCACATTTAGCGTGCTCAGGATTTCACAGCATCTCAGCCCAGGTATATAAAGACTGCTCAAAGATGTGGTCTCTAAAGGCACCACACCATGTCTAGATCTCCCCAGGACACGTACGCAAGGTTGCTGTCATCTGCTCGTGGTTACCCCCTATGGACTCCTGAGCCGAGCAACGAACTTTTGATGGAGCGTCAAGACGGTCTCAGAATTGGTGATGTCGGCGTTGTCATTCCTGAAGATGGTGGATTCGACGTCTTTTTTAACATATGTCTCCCTCGAGATCATCCTTTACACCGTCGGCATGGTGTCCCCGAGGGTTTCACCTGCATTGATCACGGTCAATTAGACATCAGAACCATTCCCAATGCAGAAAATCCTGGCCGTATTATCTCGTCTCCTTCTGTAACGCGAGTTGGGATGGCTGAGCCATCAAGTGACGCTTCGTCGAGGTGGGTTCTCTTTTTTTTGGTTACTGATGAGAGAACTAGGCCATCTTATTTATAAATACTCCTCAGATATGATTCGAGCGCTCTCACTTATAGATTCAGTCTGTCCCCCAGTGAAGGCGCGCTCCTTATTCTTCCAAGAGGTGCTGAACGACTTGAACTCCTCAACGATGGTCTCTTCCGCGAGCAAGCGAGTCGACATGGCGTAGAGTGGTATAATTATGCTCTAAACCGTCGTCATCGCACCATCAGCCTTGACTCCCTCTATTTGATCACCGGAACTCATAAAACACGCACTTGGTCTGTTGCGGCATTCGAAAATGCCCAGGGAAATGCAAACTACATGGCGCATTTCAAGCAGATAGAGGGGGTTAATTCTGCGCCAACGTACAGTTGGGAGACTTCCTGTGCTTTGGACTGGCGTGTCGGGCCTGATATCGATTATGGCATTCCGAATCAGACTGTATTCATTCGCGGGTTCAAGATCGCAATACGGAGTGGACTTTTAGGCACCCGACGGGTCAGGGTCAAGGCAGACGTCCCAGCCACCCAATCAAATCCTTCAAAATTGTCTAGTTCTGTTCCAGGCAGCTCTCGTATGTATAGTATGCTGGAAGGGCTGACGAGGTACAGGAGTAGGGGTGTTTCCCAAACTAACATGCATAGCGAGGGGACAACTGACCCTAGCAGTGAATCATCGCAAGGCGACGTTCCATGTCCTGAAGAATATGGTAGCATGCATGTTGAGATTCAACGGATACCAGGTGTACCTCGGGTGAGTGCTTCACCCTTGTACATGTATGAAGGTCAATGATTCCGACTGCCCGATAGGCATTTCATCCCTCAGACGCTATCAATCAATACTTGTTTCGCAAGGTTAGTTGTACATAACATCGTGGATTAACAAATAAAGTTGTATGTTATAGGAACCTTCAGCAAACATTGCAATCACCGACGACAGTGACTGGATTTCAATTCTCGAAGATGTCAGTCTTTGATCTCTTGATCTATTGTCTACACACTGAATCTCGATCACGATGTTCTAGGACTTGCTTACGCTCAAAGAGCTTGGACAGGAATCTTGTCTCGAAACAGTACTCACTCATCATTATCGTATAGTCTCATGCCAAGGTAAGGATATACAAGCGCGTCATTGCGACTATCGTGGCTACTGCACGCTCATTATAGGGGTTCTCCATTTGGAGGAAAAAAGGTCGGTTTTTTGTTGAAACGAAGCCTCCCGCAAGCACAAGTCTGAACACAAAATAGTGACCTAGATAAATTGGACGACAATGTATCATATACTATCACGGGAACAGACCTATGGGAAGCTGTCAAACAAAGTCCCTCGACGAACAAGAGCAAGACAAACACATATATAAGCGCAGGATACAAGTATGAACTCACAGATGCGGTGGGGCCATCCATCATCAACTCAAACCAACGAAAGCTAATATTGACCATAATGGCGTCAGGACGAGCTACGGGTAGCACAGCTTGTAAACCAATCTCAAATCCCGTTCCATGCCTGCGGTTGGGCGACAGACAAAGGCAGTATCTGTGGCGAGTTTGTTCGTGTCTTTGACTTTCCTGGGCATCTGCACACCCGCCACGGTATCAAGGCCCCAGCAGAACTACGAATGCAGTGTCGCTGGGTCAACTGCTTCTCTTATATGAAGAGAAGTAACTTGATAAGACATGTGCGAGAGGTACACCTCGGGCTCAGGCGCATCCCATTTTATCCACTACCATACATTGCATACCCACATACCCAGGACAATGTAAAACCGCCACGGGGGGAGGGGGTGCAAAACACTGAGGGAGGAGCGGGAATAGAGCACGAACGAGAAATGGATTGCGAGAGCGGGAGTGGGAGTGAGAGCGAGAGTGAGAGTGAGAGATAAGGGAAAAACAGATGGAGGACATGTAGCTACCAGACGACTACATGTACAGTCGATACCCATGGAAGAGATGGTGTCATATCAAGGGAAGTCGAGATGATGGAATGCGAACGATGAAATGCGGATTGTAGCAAGCCGGCCGGTTTACAGACACACCCTAGCAGTAGTGTATTAGCTCGGGCCGGATCGTCCCGGAGGAGCGAGTGTTGGCGAGTAATTTTTTACGCACGAAGTCACGAACAGTAGCTCGAGCGCTTACTGCAATTTAGGTTACGCAGGGTACCTACCTTTATTTTCGAACAGACCGCACGTCGGCCAGCCTCCGATTACCCCGTACATTCCACAACGACGAATAATGAGTCCCTCTCACTCAAGCACTCCATACGATCTCAACGACTTCGTCTTTGAACGCGTCCTCGATGAAAGTAGGATGTTCTTCTCGACTGTCAGTCAATCCTTACCACCGCTCTGTCATCAGACCCGGATTTCCACTTTTTGATTGTGCTTGGGACGTTCTCTGCCCCGCCGAGCGCACAACAGCCCGACAGAGATCCGGTTGGCCGTGCTGGCACCCACACTAATAGCTCCGGCGAGTCTACTGATGTACCCCGCCTCCCGGCCATCCTGCGCATCGAACGTACTGCGTTTCCACCCACGTTTGCCGACCAGTTGTCTACTGGCACCGTCACATCTATGAAACACATCGGAGACACAGACATCGTACGTCTATCTCGCCAATCGTGTGTGATCCCGTTCGGGCTCACACAAGTCGGGTACGTGAACGTCTTGTAGTACTCATGGTGGCATGCGTGGTTGGCTCGCAAGGACGACATTCCGGACGTGAAGATCACAGTGATATTTCCTGCGACAGACGTGCACATCCGAAAGGTGCCCACATGTCTTTTTCTTTCTTTGACATGCCAATAGTTCAAATCTCATGATTGTTACTGGCTCGATTGCCCTAGTACACGAAACAAGAACGTATCATGGTCACAGAAACACCCGATTTATATCGTGAGATCGTGAGATCCTATATTGATGCATTTCCCGCCTCACGCACGCAATGGTACGTCTCCCAACAGTATAGGGGATGGACTAACGATGTGGATGCCGATACCAATGAGGATGATGATAACCTCATCACAGGATCAGAGACGTGCTAGAGGGCAAGTCCGAAGCTGAAAAGGTCCTCTACCGCACCCCGCACTTCCTCATCCTCCCTGATATGAAATGGGATCTCTCCGGACCGATCACATCGCTCTACCTCCTCGCCATCGTATTTGATGTTTCTATTCGTTCTCTGCGCGATCTTAGAGGTGGGCCAGATGGCCACGTCGGGATGTTGGAGGAGATACGAGACAAGGCACGCAGCATCGCAAAGGAGCGGTGGGGACTCCCCAAAGGCGCGCTGCGAATGTACATTCATTACCAGCCGTCCTACTGTGCGTGATTCCGTCTTCCTGGGCGAGCATGACCGAGTGTCATCGCTCATCGTCGTGTAGACCATTTCCACGTACATGTCGTGCATGCGTCGCAGGACGGGAAGTTGGGCATGGCAGTGGGTCAAGCTCATTTACTGGAGGACGTCATCTCGATGGTGCGTCGATCGTCCGCTCCAAGGGGTGTGGTCATCCTGTTTTATACTCAAGAACACTCATCGTACGGACCCCAATAGCTCAAGCACTCTCCAAATGTCCTGTCCGAGATGACGTTGACGTACGGATTGGGTTCGCAGCACGGGCTTTACGATGCGATGGTTGCTGCACAAGCACGCGTCGAGTAGCGTGCCAACGCAGCCAATGTCAGTAGAACAGATCTGGAGCGGCTTCCGCAGAGTCTACGTGTCCGGTACGTCCATTTCTCGAGGCGTCACCCACGGCCCTGCCACGTCGTTGCGCGAGTGTGGGCTGCGTGGCTCACATACTCTTTGAGCGTACAGGAAAAATAGCTCAAGCTACTGGTGATGCGATGACTGACATAACAAACCACGTTGACATGTGCGCCTCGAGTATTCATACATCACATGATACTTCTTTTATTTCTCATCCTCGGTGTGCCTAGGATTGCCATTGCCAGCATCCCCCGAGTCTGACGCGGAACGCCGAGTTCGCTCGCCAACAGATAAAGGATCGCTTCATGAGATAATGAAACAGGAGTACAAAGCGACGACAAAAAGACGTGCTGCTTGAACGCTCCAGCACAAGTGGCTCGTGCCACACGTAATGTTTCAAAGCTTTGGTGGCCACTCAACCAAAGTAGTTATACGCTAGCGATGTTGGCCACTCATCCGCGGTTAGAAGCGAATTGCCCTCATTCACTCCCTGCAGGTCGTGCATCACTCCTAAATGTGACGTCAATTGCTAGTGCTCGTCGGACGAGATTCCAACATACCGAAAGGGAAGGCGGCCTCGACCCAAGGCGTATTCTCTACAAATTCAATCATTGCACTTTGAAATGCGTAAATCTCAGACGTTGAAGCTTGACCGCCACTACCGCTAAAGTTCTGTAACGAATCAAGCGTCGTATCATAACCACCAAGATCATGCAGTGGAATGGATGTGTCAAAAACCCTTACCTGGTCTGCGAACTCGGTGACCCATATTGGCTTGTTGTATGTTTCGTGTAGAATCGTAGCGTGTTCAACAAACGCTCTCGGGTCGGTACCATAGAAATGGAATGCGATGGCATCAATCTATTGTTGCAAAGCTCAGTTATTTTGCTGGGGGGTGACACAAGTCCTCACCGTACAATCGCTGCACCCGTCGACAAAGGATTTCATCCAATCAAGTCCTGCTTGATCGTTTGTGCACGCTGGAGAAATGAGGTAATATCCCTGAAACTTGAGCGGGTCTATGTACTGCTTCCACAAAGAGATACCGTCCTCGGGGCTCATGTTCGATTGAGATGGTTCATTCGGTCTAGGGTGGCCATATCACTGCAAGGTCGGCACAGAGAACTCGTGAACGTACTCGTTCATTCCGAGAACCTTTGTCGCGTAGCCCTGAACCACCATGCTCTTGAAAGCATCCACTTGATCCCATCCCCATAACATTGGGACACTCTCGAGCCCAAGATCGGATGCTGCAGAAGGTAGATATGGGCTCCAGGTGTATATACTAAGAATAACGTGAGTGGACGCGCAGAAAAGTAAAATGAATAGTCGAACTAGCGGACTTTCGGGCGAGCGAAATGGGAAAGGTAAGGAGCATCGCCGTTGGGCCACGCCAACCCCCATTTCTTGGACTCGCCGGCGGTGGAGTTGGATAATATTTCCGAACCATGGGAATGACCGTATGCTTTGCAACGCTTCAAAAGATAATTACGCCCACCACGCTTACGTTTCTCGTGCACGCTGTGTCCATGGATAGGGTTGCCATTGTATTCATCGAAGAACGGTCTGAGATGTCTTACGTCGGTCTTGGGTTCTGCGAACGTTCGACTTGGTATAGTAGACAGGTAGAGCCAGAGAATGAGGGAGGGATAAAGAGATCTGGTCATCTTGGATTCTTGCCGTGGGTCCACGGGTCGTTGATGGGGCTACACCTCTCAAGCCCCCGAGTACGGCACTCTTCCGAACCACCCTGAACTAAGAACAAGGTGAAAGAAGAAGTTGACGTCTACCGGCGTCGCGACTACGTTGCATGCCAATTCGAATATGACCGAATCTATGGAATTCAGAATAATTTAACCTTGAAGCTTGAAACCCGATTCTGCGTGAACAAACAAGAAGGCGGAGCCATCACCATTGCGGTTTACGAGGTGACTCTTGGAGTCATTCAGCAACACATTAACATGTGGTCATGAATACTGTATCGTTCAGCTGGGACAGGATGAGGACAGATATCCAGTGAGGTATCGTTGTGGAACACCACCCAAGAGAGGAAGTGGCTGAAATTGCAGCGAAGGATAAGGTAGGGATAGGACAATAGATGGGGGTCAGGATTCAAGGGTGATGTGAGTCACATGACCTAGGCTTTTACAAGTAGCCCTAGCACTGCACGTCGGCCTCATCGTACTCAGTTTCGACTGGCACTTGCTGAGCCGAGTGGGATGGGTCCATCAGCCTCGTTGCGCATCGCCCGAGTATTGCCAGTGCACGGCGATCACACCCCCAATAAATAGAACGTACACACGACGTGCCCATCTACCACGATTATACGACCTCTAGTGGTAACAATTGTTGGGATCGGTAGACGTGCAACGACCAACGTCCGCAGCTGTGGAACTCAGCGCTCAGAGTCACACTCGCCCCTTCCACGCCCGCCACAGATACACTGACACACCAAGTGCTAGCCCAGCAGCTAATGCGCTTACCTCGAACGTCAACGTCCAACATGCCGGTCCGTGGCATACTCCATCCCTATTGGATTCGGAGTCGGAGACGTGGGCAGCGGAGATGAAGGCGTAAAGGTACGAAAAGGCGGGGGTACCGAGGAATGGAGCATAGGTGATGATGCCAAAGTTGCGACCCAGATTAGAGAGACCCCAGATGGACGAGACGAGGGAGGGACTGCGAAATGGTGGGATGTATTAACAACAGGAGATGCGGCGAAAAGGAGGAGGGCGTACAGGACAGTGAACGCGCACCCATACGCAATGCCTGCGCCAATACTATCACAGCGTATCATACCATAGACGGTCAGGCACCCAGTTAGGAGATCAGAGGAGATGAGGGAAAGGCGCACCTCAATACCCATATGTCCGCTTGTTCTCTGACGCCAACAACCATCCATGTGTAGGAGCAAACAAGCGTGACCGTGGAGAACGTCAGGAACGCAACTCTGCTTATCCGATACTTCCTGAAGAAGCTACGGTCGTCGTTTATGGTCTGAGAGGGCACGGGCGAAATAATGTCCGCAAGGGGCCCAATAAGGAGTCGCGAGAATGTATTCGCGAGGGAGAGTATGCGAACTTGGGTCGCGGTCATGAGGACAGTGGAAGAAGTGTCGATGAAAGTGGGAATAGTGGAACTTGGATTCGAGAGGGAGAGAACGATAGTGCCGATGTTGGAGATGATCATCTCACACTATCCGATGGATCAGTGAAGACGTCTCGGAATGAGATTACCAGCGTATCGGTGTAAAAGGGAACTTACAGATCCGAGGACAACGAATACGATGAAGATGAGAGCCCAACAATTGCAGTCCGAAAGCACATCCAACATTCCGCTCTTGGACTCTGGCAATTCATCGGTCACGGGAACGACATTAGCTTGAGCTCGATCGTGCTCAACGTCATTTCCGTTAGTCTTGTTCGCAAGCAGTGCAGTGCGTTCGTTCGGCACTTCTGGGTCACCCGCCGACTTGGAGTCTCCCTCCGGGGCCAAGGGTATGGCATACATAGTGAAACCACCTATGATATGCACACAACCACAGAGTGCAGCAAGGAATTGGAGGAAATGGGTAACGTTGATTTCACCATCGGGCGATGAAAAATACCGGGACGCGAGTAGGGAAAGAAACGTGGGTGAAAGACCAAAGAGTGCCGTGCTTATCCCAACTGTCATTCCGATATGATTCGGAAAACTTTTCGAGGAAGCAAAGATGGATGAAAAGTAGCTGTGGTGGTAGCCAAGATCAGTGCACGCGCAAATTGGGAAATGAGGTGCACGCACGAGAACACGGTACCAAGACCACCGACAAAGAAAAATATGACGAGATTGTGAACTGTAGAGACGGAAGGTTGGGTGATAGTATCTGGGGTCTTGGATATCTCGTTGGCGAACAGACCAAAGCCAGCGGAGAAGAGGAATGCAGAGATCAAAGAGCATGCCCAGGCACCGTAGTGATCAAGGATCTTGCCGACGAAGGCTGCAAAGGGATATTGCCCCATCATACCGCTATACGCGAGTACCGTAAGTGAGGGAGAACAACTCGGAGAAAAACGGAACGTACGCAAGTGCGATGGTGGTCAACTGCGGCTGTGTGAGCTTCAAATGTGCTACCAATGCTGGTGAAATGATCGGAAAGCAGAAAATGCCTCCAGCACATAACCTAGTGGACAATGTGGATCAGTGTCAATTTGATTCCACCGGGTGGAAATGAGACTGACGCATTAGCGCCCACGGAGAAGCACAAGAGTGTAAGCCGTATCCATTGAAGATATGGCAGAGTCGGTCTCTGTTGGATTGAGGTGGACATAGGTGGCTAGTGCAAATCTACACAGATCACCATGCACAGTTGACGTACTTGGGGAGGAAGAGAGGCTGTAGAGTGAATACGACTCGCGGAGTTCGCCGCATCAGACATGCCTTAGTAGGTCGTCTCCCTGCTTGTCGAAGGGCGCTGTTCAGTGGTTGTTCAACATTAAGACGGGACACGGGAGGCGGCCTTTCACAGGGTACTTGTCCTCGTGGAAGTGACAGGAGGGACAGCTGGCTCAGGGGTTATTTGCCTTAATTGGCATGTCCACCAACAATGCCAGTACCAAGTGGAGAACAATACTTAACGTTAACGTGCTCAATTGTCCACAGTAGACACTTAAAACGTTCCACACCATGGTCCGTCCTCCTCTCCTCCAATATTTAAGCCCGTCCTTGGAGGCGGTTGCTGGTCAGCACACTTGTGGTCTCTGTGAGATCTTGGTCTACTCTTCACGCTCGTACCCCCCGCACCATGGAATCGTTCCCATACTTCTTCAGAATCCGTGCAATCACCTTCAGTGAGTTCATTAAACGACACCTTTTTTCGTCAGCTCACGCCATATATAGCATGCATCATGTTATTCAGTTTCCTGTGGCTCGTCCTACTATGTGTCGAAATGTTTACTCGATGGAGCACGTCTGATCAAATCACCCGTATGTTTTATCTCCCTGCCATTGCGTCTGGTGTCTGACGTGCATCCAGAATCGTTAATGGTTGTGCTCATTCTCGCCAATGCCACTACCCTTCTCACGTTACCCGTTCTGTTGGTCTCTTTTCTGCACACCTGACCTGGTCGCTGAGCAGTTGTGTCCAGTATGCTCGTTCAGTTCCGTATCTGGTTGGACGCCGCGCGGTTGCTCCTTTTATTCGTCTTGCAATTTGGTGCGTATCAACGCGAATAATAGTATGGATTGTCGAGCTCATCCCGTCGTCTGACAGGCTCAGCCTGCGCCAGTAGCGTCTGGAGTCCCAGAATTCAGTGTCCTGATGAAAGTAAGTCTTAGTCTCTCTTGTAATTGTATTGATCTAATGTTCCTCGTAGCTCCGGATGACTTTGGCGTCTGCCAACTCATCGTCGCCTACACCATGATTGCTTGTTGGGTCATACCTGTGATACGTAGGTTTCGAGTTCATCTCCGTCAAATCCCCCTAATTATTCCTCTTGGAAAATAGTGGCTCTTTACTCGACTTATTTTGCAATTGTTGTCTATCTCCAGTCACGTATTCCGGTTGTTGTCGAGTCCAAGCAGCAAAACCACCTCTTGGGTACCGATCTTGAGTCGGGTTCCACTGGTTCGTTTTCTTCATGGAACGAGACGTTGAAAAACATCGTCAGCGTGCAGGCCACAAACGCTGGGAATGTTCCACCTCGACCATTGGTGTTGCCTACCTTAGTCCACATTCGTCAATCGTCGCTCTCCCAGTCGTCGGCATCACAGCGTCAGCCGACCTTGCCTAACGCACCACGCCACCAGTCGATGCTGCCATCCTTGCCGCACAATGGCCAAAAGCCTATCCCCACACTTCCCTTAGTGCCTAATCGACACAACTCCCTTCCTGCTATTCAACACGACAATGTGCCGCACGTCCGTCCGGTTCTCCCATTTTCTATGCCCCACCCCCTTATCGCCGACACACCATCCTGTCCTCAAACACCCTCTGCGAACCCTCTGAGTAGATCCTTCAGCTTCGTCCCTAGTGCTCCGGATATACAGTCTCCTGGAGATCATTTCGGAACTTCGAGACACCTCTCGACGATTCCCTTGTCCTCGTCCCCTCGCATGATGCGAAGTACGGAAAGGCGTCTCACACCTTCCCTTACGCAAGCGAAACTGTCGAAGCTACCTCCTCCCTTGATGTAGCCCAGAGTATGTTGTATCAACCCTTGTTTCTCTTGTTCCCTCTTCGTAAATTAGTCTATTATCACAGAGATGTAGAGCAAAAGTATTAGATATCTTGCAACAATTACCTGTAGAACGGCAATCGAAAAGACACCACTGAATTGACTATGCAACATTTGGAGCTGTGCAACCTACAACCGGACGCAATTTTGAGTCCGTGACGCGTATCGCTTGATATGTATGTGCGACGACCACAAATTTATCCAGCTCACCGGTAGTAATAGCAAGCACAAGCTGCCCCCCACCGCCCGTTCTTTACACTTTACCTCCACGCGCTGGCGCTACCAGCACAATGGCAAACTGGGACCCAGTCGCGTTCAAGGCAAGTCCATTTACTTCGTGTTTCTTTACGTCGTTCTTGCCATCTAATGTCGCCGCCCGACACCCGATGACTTGCCAATTAACACCCAACATGTAATGCCACGCAGACTCTCCTTAGGACGACCTCTCGACGCCTCGGCCAACTTCAAGAGCGCAAAGACTCCCAAGGTCAACTCACGCGACGTGAAATTGCCACGTACCTCTCTCATGGTCAACTCGCCCTGGCGCGCGCTAGGGCAGTGACGTTGATTCAGGAGGACATGATGGTGGATTTGTTGGAGGAGTTGGAGGTGCTGGTTGATGTTGTGGGGAGTCGTGTCGGGGAACTGGGGTCGGGGCCAGGTGAGTATCTAGACGAGGAAGAGGAAGGAGAGGTTGCAAATGAGAAGGGTAGGGGTGGCCGTATGGGGTGAGCGGTTGAAGTCTTTCTATCTGAAAGCGGTTGGCTGATCCACCTTGGATGTTCAGGGGACTGCCACGGTTGAGTCCCGTTCTGGTCGAAGCTGCAGCAAGCATCATACACGCAGCGCCGAGCACACAGTCCAAAGGTAGGCTTCATCCATTGTTCTCTATCTGAGAGCGCTTCTAATCCGATTCCGTCCCGGTAAAGACCTGAACGCTGTGACGGAGATTCTCATCCAGCGACTAGGTCCCTCGTTTGCACAGGTGGCACTCGCGGATCGGAATAACAACGTCTCTCTTCGCGTAAGTCCCCGTTCCTTGTCTCAGTGTGCCCCATCTAAATTTTCACTCGTTCCCCCCAAATCCCTCTGACCTATCGGCTGGGCCTTGAAAAACACAGATAATGCAAATACTGTCCTCACCGCCGCCCACTACCTCAAAAATGAACGAATATCTCGTCCAGATCGCACAAACATATGGCATCGAGTGGGTTCCCGAACCTCGGAGAGAGGATTTGTGGGTCTCATTGTTGTTGCGCCTCGTGAAACGCTTTGATCTTTATACGACTGCATAGGATTAACGTCATTTCGGAGATCCTGCGTGTAGATGCTGGTTCATCACCTATCGTGGATCTCCCACGTCTGCGCGAGATATGTGCACGCGGTATGTCATCTCTAGTATATGAGGGTTACACGTGATTAGATTCAGGACGGTGGACTCATGTTTCTTTGACGATAGGTCTTCCTGATGACCCACCATGGGTACGACCCCGCATATGGAGGTGAGATCTCTATGTATTCGTATCGGTATGGCGGACTGCGATGAACATCGTGTAGGCTGTTGTTTGGTACCCTTCCGGTCTTGAAGACTACATGGGCCAAGGAGAGCCAGAAACAACGAGATAGCTACTATGTGCGTCTTGCAGCATCCTTTTTGTGAAACCTCCGAATTGAACAACTAATTCTACACAACAGGACCTCATCCGTCGCCTTCTCGGTCCACTCGCTTCTCTGCCTCCCCCTACGGATCCTCTTTCCCCGACTGACGCGCTCATCATCCGAATATCCGAATCCCTCTTCCGCGTCTCCCCGGACTTGTTCGTCCTTCTCGGGAAAAGAACCCATTCCGGTCAATGTCCACTAGACTCTACCGCCTCTGACGCAATCCAAATTTCATGCGCGTCCAATCTCGATAAACGTTTAACGCTCCTCAACTGCAGTGATGCCTGTGAGACCCCAGAGATCCGTCTCGAATCGGACCCAATATCGCCACCACCACATTCACCTGCAGCGTCAGCAGTAATCTCTCAGCATCAGCATCACCCGACGACCCTCCTCCATTCCAAGGCGTACAACGCACCTCCTGCACACCGTGCCCACCTTTCCGCCCTCTTGCGCCTTCTGTACCTTCACAGCATGCTAAACCCAGCCGTTCAATCACCACACGTCCCTTGGTTGCTCATCCCACTCTACAGTGCACTCGTCGGGGAATCCAACGAAGATGATGTGGCGCATGCAGAAGCGGACACGTTCTGGCTGTTTGAGGCGCTTGTTGGAGAGATTGTCGAAATGGAAGAAGAAGAAGGGGGGAAAATATGGATGCGAAAGTTCAGCGAGCGTATTAAATGGGCGGACGAGGAGCTAGCCACGAGTCTCGTGAGTGCTTTCTTTCTTTTTTTCTTCGAGTGCATATACGCGCACCCGTTGTGTTCATATCACCGGCTGATACTTCTTCATACCCATAATAGCGTGCGACTGGGCTGGATCCCGTCTTTCCACACTACTCATAGTAAGTATTGCCATGTTTCAGACATTCCATGCCCGCTGTTGTGGGGATTTTGCTCACGATCACAATTTTTGTCAGTCGCTGGCTCGCGTCGTTATTAACACAGTCCCTCCCATTGTCCTCTGTGTTCCCCATTTGGGACACCCTCTTTGCGTGCCCGATGCGCATGCGCGACGTCAATCCGAAACTCGAATACCTCGTCGATATATGCACGGCGCTTCTTGTCCGTGCTCGTGCGCCTTTGTTTAGGTACGTCTTAAGCTTTTAGCGGTGTTTCACTCATTCCAATTGACCTACCACTCCTGTCTCTCCTCGGCTCCATTCCCTTTATGTGCGGCGTAGACTCGGCAAGCCAGGACGGAGTGCTCCAGGTCTCTGGACACAAGAGCGCACGGCTCTCCGACCATCTTCACCCCTCCATCCCTGGGAACTCAGTGATGCATTCACAGACGGCCTCGCGCTCCTCACGACCTACCCGATCGACTCAGCAGGTGGTATAGATTGGATTCTTCAGACGGCCTCGGACCTCGCCCACAAACGGATCGAGGCGAGGGATAGAGAGAAGGAGCGGGAGCGGGACAACGTTGGATTTGGTGCGCGGATTAAGCAGCAGATTTGGAAGGGCTTAACGAATCAAGTTGCGGATGGGAGTCCAGAGGAAGGCGACGAAGAGGAGACGACGGATGCTGAGGTGGAGGAACACGATGATGGGAATGAGACGGAGACGCCTACTGCGCCGACATTGACGTCCAGGCTTGCGAATACGGTGTGGAGGGGAATCACGAATCAGAGTTCGATGGACGATGAAGTACCGTCACCGCCTTCTCCTTTGTCCGGAAGAGAGTCGCCAGTCCCCTTGGAGGGACAAGCCCCACCGACTCCGTCCTCGCAGGCCAGTCTCTGGGATTATGCGGGAAAGCTAAAGGACTCAGATACGGCAGCTGCACTTTCAAAAGTAAGTACCAATTGGCGTGCCAAGGCGCTCTATGCGTGGCGCGTACGCACGGGGTCCAACGCCTCTGCGTCGTCCAAACCCGTGACGGTTGGACAATCGCCGCCCCCAAGTGTTGCGAGTGAAGTCCCCCCACGGCGGAGCGGCTGGCCAGGTCTGAGCGACTCAGATTCACCAAGTCACCGACGCGCATCATTACCTGGGGTACAACACGAGAGCGAGAACACTACCCTGGATCCACCCCGACCTGCCTTTTTCCGTTCCCCTAGGGAAAGTTTCCTTCCTCAACCTCGTCGACAAAATGAGGCGGCATCTTCTAGTCCGAATATCGCCCCCGTGCCGCCCTCATTTCGCGGGGACTCGGATACCGAATCATCATCGTTTATTCACCGAGCGGGGACCACACTCGCTTCTCTTGCCGCGTTTCAGTCATCTCGTTCGACGCCAAAGAGCGTGCCTAGACCGCTCATGCTCAACTCACACGGTCTTATCACGACCAAGTCCTCTCAGTCCCATTCTCACTTATCGGCCCAATCGGAAAGCAGCACGCCAGAGTACCGTGGTGGGGCCGGCCAATGGAGCGACGTGTTATTGGCCATTCAGAGTCACCATGCGCTTAGGCAACCGTCTATCTCCTCCGTATCATCGCTGTCGCCCTCAGAAACTGCAAACAGGTCCTCGCGTCTGTCTTCTGGCGGGTACGTGCGGAATGCAGGCACGGGTCCACGTTCGGATTACGAGTCGGACGGATCTGCAGTGAGTCGGAGGGTCCTGTTGAATCGCAGAACAGTGTCACCGATGGCATTGGCGTCGCGATCGCCACATTTACCATGGAACACGCCTCCGGGCGAGGGACGTAGTTCCAAGCACGCGTCGCCGGATGGAAATACGACAGCAGTGGAGGATCGTGGATGGAAGCAACCCGAGGGGCGTGTCCGTTCTAGCAGTTCGACAGTGGCTTCAACGATGACGAGAATGACGGCAGAATTTGATTCACCCACGACGATAGGATCTCCACCGATTCCGCGTACGCCACTCATGTCGGCTGTTCCCGGCCCAGGTATCGTCCGGATCGTCAATGGGGGGAGCACCAGGGGAGGACACGTCGGGACAAGTTCGATATCAACGCTGGGCGAGTCCAGCGAAGCAAATGCCCCCGCGCTTGAGCCACCCAGCCAAAGCAGACTTCTCGCGTGGAAGAAGGCCCATCCGCTTCCCGTACGGGCGACCACAGACAACAACGGGAAGAGTGGGAGCGACGAAGACATGTTGGCCTCGGAGTCTGGCGATTCGGAGATGTCGATGGTGTTGGAGCGGACGCCTTCGGGGAAGACGCCTGTGAGGTTACGGTCCATGCGGTTCGTGCGACCTGACAATTTGCGTGTACGGATGGGGGCGGGGGCGTCGGAACAGCGTACGCCGAGTCCAAGGCAGCGGAACTTGGCTCCCGAGCGGTCGGATGAATATGAGCCTGCGACGACGCCAAGAACGGAGAGCGGTGCGAGGGGGACTAGTGAGGAGAAGGAGAAGGGCGAGGAAGGTGTCAGTGCGGTAGTGCCGCGGCCATCAGTGGTGCGCAAGCTGTCCAAGGAGGCGAGATTGAGGAAGACATCGACGGGAAGCAGGGAGACGAGACGTGTGAGGGACAGTGGTGCGGAGGAGGGAGACGACGAGGGATATGATGACTTGTTGAGTGCATATGAGAGCGAGGAAGGGAGTCGGGAATGAACCCAAGGGAGATCGTGGCTTGACCTTTTTACAAACTGACGACGAGCAAGGAGTACTGGAGGTACCCTTTTTCTTGCTAGCTGTAACGCACTACGACACTGCATTTTCAGATAGATGACAGAATCTTTTCTTGTAGTAGCACTGGACTGCGACGATACATACATACGTGTACATACGTACTTGAGTGTTTGAGCACAAGATTTATTGCAACCTAAGTAACATCGGCTTCTCTTTCTCGAGGAATATACATACGACTGGAAGTCCAAGCTGGGTCCGGATGACAGTGCACTTCACTGCCACGATCACGCGTCCGCCCAAATACTAGTGGCAAGACTTTTGACAAGCTGCAGCTTTTGTTTCATGTCAGGCGCCGTGAGCAGGTTACCCTCTTCGTGCGACGCGAAGCCGCACTGGGGAGAGACGCAAATATGCTCCAACGCTTCGTCCACCGACACTCCCGTACCGCTCGCCATAGTCCGGGCAGCTTGGAACACGCGTCCCTTGAGAAGCTCCTTGTCTTCGAGCTCGGGAAATTTGCTAGTGACGAGACCCAAGACGACCGATTTGTGTTTGGGAAGATATTTCAGGGGTTCGAACGTGCCTGCGCATTGCAATTAGCCATACCCGATCATGTGACACGAAGTAAAACAAAGGAGTGGAGGCAATGGAGGAGAAACGCACCAGCACGCTCGGTGTCATATTCAAGGTAGTAACAGTCCACGTTTACGTCGTTGAACAGCTTCACCGCAATGGCATCATAACCCCCCTCCGAAAAATGAATCGAGTGTCTAAAGTTTCCTCTGCAGAGGTGTAGACCGACCGTCATGTCCTGTGGACGCGCCTTGAGGCAGTTATTGTACAGACGGATGTACGCGTCGAAGAGGGCATCGGGGTCCGTGCCCTGCTCTTTCATTCCCTTGAGCATCGAGGTGGCGCAAAAATAGGCGAGGAGAGGGTCGTCAATTTGGACATTGCGGCAGTCAGCAGCGTATAAGACCTCGAGCTCTTGTCGGTAGGCAGCGGCGATGTCATTGAAGTAGTCTTCGCGATCCGCGTATACCCCGGGCAAAAACGCGTGCTCCCCTGATCTGTTCGTGAGCTGAAGTGATGCGCTGGAGGACTAGGCCGCTCACCGTGACGTAGATGAAACCACTCAGGGGCTGCCATGGTTACCTTGATATTTTTGACTTCATCAGGATGGACAAGCGCCTTGAGTGCTTCGAATTGAGGAACATAACCGGACCTGACGTATCTGATCTTGCCCGTACAAAGTGTTGTAGTCGCTGGCTTAGTGTCTAGGGAATGGATGACGTCGGACCATCTCGTTACCTATGGCTATGTACTTACTGTTGGCAACGAAGGCGTGTATATCGGGGACGTAGAGCTATCGTTTCATAAGTTACCGCTCGAGTGGAACAGGTGGGTTTGACTGGCAAATTACCTTGAAAATATCCAAAGGCGGATTGGGAACCTCTTCGACAGACATTAGCTTTAGTCTCACCCCGACTTATTCAAAACGGCTGCACCTTCAAAGCCTTCTAGATACTCAAAGAATCCATCGTAGAACCTTGGAATTCAAGAGTCAGCTGCTGACCATATTCATCGCGACGATCCATACATGTGTCGCCTAAACGGGTGTCAGTACGAGTGTTTTTCTATTTCAATATTGCCCACTGACCTGTATTCGCCATCTGTGAGGCTCTTTATGCCGACTTCCCGCTGCATGTCAATCGCTTCTCTTATGGCACGGTCCTCAACCTCCCTCAGTTGTTCCTGAGTGACCTCTTTCTTGTCAAACATCCTCCGTGCCTCAAGGAGATAGTCCGGACGGAGCAGAGAGCCGATATGTTCAGCACGGAAAGGGGGGGCTTGCTGGGCTTGCTTGGGCATAGTGTTCAGGGGAATGAGAACACGGAGACTGGGAGATACCCCGATAACGACACTGCGTCTTATATGCTGTCTGTCCAACAGTTAATCGGAACCACCCGGGCGAGGTGGAACCGGCAGAACAAGAACCGCAGAGATAGGCGATCCAATACCATAAATGTACGACATAGAATCTGTTGGAACTAGACAGACCCTCAATACCGCTGCGTGGCGGATTGTATTCGGCGACTAACCTAGACACAGACCGTAGAGATAACATAGTGTAAACGGAGGATAGGTATGATCAAAGAAATGTACTTACTCCTCAATACCGCTGCATGGCGGATAGGGGGGACTGATGTATATATAGTACGATAGAGGATACCAAAAGAAAAAAGGAATAGGATGGAAATGGAAATGGAATGGAGGAGTACCTCGTCGTGTTCCAACAGATTCGACCGTGAAACAGAAGCCCTGAAGGTAACAAAGAAGTCAAGTGTTGTGTGGCAAAAGGTTCATGGGGGTGTTTTGCCGACCTCAAGTCGGACGTTCTAAAACGACGGGACGCCAGAAGATATGCTCACTAGAGTATGAACCCAGAAATTCCAATAGTTTACCTGTCCGTAACCAGTCAAGTGACTGGGGTGTATACTTGGAACAGGTTCGCCAATCGGAACTAGAGGACAAGTTATGGGCGTAAACTGGACATCAAAACCGGATGTTAACCGCTGGAGGAAAACCTGTACATTTGTTCCTATCGACAACTTGGTCCAGTCAACGACGACGAAGAGCTGAATTTGTCACGGAAGCTGACAGGGGTAAAAGCAATTCAACACTTGAAACAAGTGTCTTACGAGTGGAACTTCCTGGTATGTCACGAGTTTGAAAAGATGGAGGCATGGACACGTCTCATAGCAGTCTGGACTTGTATAGATTCCTAAAACGTCCCTGGATCCCTAATTCTAAGTGAGATGAAGTCTAGGACGGCAGCGACATCGAAGTGTGTCATACACACTCGTTTTGCGGCGTGCCTGCCGAGGGGCGTAGTGCCTCAATAGCCACCACCAACTTCGCCCCCAGCTCCGACTTTTCCCCTTCTGGTTCGTTTGGCTTCTCGCCACACCTTCTTCCATTCACGTGTCAGCGATAACTTTTCCTTTTCCCAAGTTTCGCGAATGGACTCAGAGGTATCTTGAGGTGAACGGGTGAAAGTACTGCTTGGCGGAAGGTGATGCAAACCGCGAACTCGGGTTGCCGACGGGAATAGGAAGTACGTTGGAGTACTACGCCGATGGGCTGTAGTCGTAGGGATGAAGGAGGTAATGTGTGAATGCGGAAGTGACCCCGGTGACGGGAAGAGTAATGGGAGTGAAGGATCAAGCGCCACCCGAGAGTCAGCATTCGTTGCTAATGTTGTGGTAGGGACATGAGCGACATAGGAAGTTGGTAAGATCGGTTTGGATGAATGACCATCTTTCTGTGATGCACTGCAAGGTGTACTTGTTCCGAGAATATCGACGTCGAGTTCCAGGTCGAGGTTTAAGTCAAGGTGGTCGAGGAGAGAGAAGGATGCTGGAAGTACAAACAAGACTTCAGTGTTGTGACAAAGTGAGAAAGAACTCAACAAACCTTCTTCCGTCGATGCGAACAGGTCTTTGAGACTTATTCGGGGGATAGGCGTCGTGGTTTGCGCAGATACCTCAAGATCAACGGATGGATCGGCCATGGGCACATCAATGTCGTGCACCGCTTCCAGATCCATACCATTCTCATGGCAGAAACGAACTTCTTTCAACGGCCGTTCTTTACCTTTACCTTTACTCTTGTCCTTCTTAGTGACCGGGCTCCCATCGCCCATCCCAAAATCACGAGGCACAATTTCGACATCACCCACTCCATCCACATGCATCCCGTTGCCCGTCATCTGATTGCCCTCCAAGTCTTCCATCTCGCTAACACTTTCTCTCCCACTCCAACTTTCATCGTCTCCAAACATCTGACCCAGTAGTGTTAGCGCAGCATTCGCCTCGTCACGTACGTCACTGAACTCCGTGACTTCTTGTATCCGCAAAGAGGTTGCGGGAACCGTCTCCTGCGACTGTTGAACATTCGGGAAGGCACATGCACAATCTTGAGCCAACCGGAGGATACCCTGAAGTGGCTCGTTCTCCTTCCGGATAATAGTAGAGTCGGCATCGCTACCAGTGTCATTGTCTCCTGTCATTTCTTCATCCTCATTTACGGAGTCGTACTTCATCAGACCATAGGGCTCAGACGCATCCTTCGGCGCGAGTAAAGGGATGGAGATACTGTCCAAAAAAACGCCTTTGAGGTACACCGAATCCCACTTTGTGGGATCTATGAGACGTCGACGAGCTCGTATTGGTGGTGGCTTGACCCGTTTTTTCACCTTTCCATTCACACTTTTGACATTCGAAGTGGCGAGTTCGCTAAGTATCGGCTCCAGGGGTCGCTCAGGTCTCATCCGCATCGGGCGAACGACCCGACCAGAGGGGGTCGCAATCCATCCCGGAGTGGATGCGGCGGCGGCAACAGAGAGTGGAGTCAACGGAAGAGTAGACGAGGGATAGCCATAGTTGCGGGCATGCATTTGTTTCGGTTGAACAGGTTGCGATGACTGGGACTGGATCTGGGCGAGTCTGAGGGTCGTCACGTTGTTCAAGCATGCATGAGACCAGATGAAAGAAAACGCGCCCACCGTTCCCTGAAGTCAGGTTTCGCTTCGCCAATGCGAAGCTTGGCTCCTCTCCACGTCGACCCACTGAGCACGTTTAAACCTAATAATTTTCGGACGTGTAAGAATCCTGTTCTAGGATGTGATGGCATGAATTCTTCCTACGTCCAGCAAAACTTGAACGTAGAACAGAAAAATAGGGCTCACACTTTGCCAGCTCCTTCGCGCCGATTTCCATCGTCACGAAAGCGAATTTTCTCGGATCCCCGAGAGCATCGTGTGCGCCAAAGCCGTCCATCGCCATGACCTTTCCGAACAAAGACATACGACGCTCAAGATCTGCTGGCGAAATCGAGGGAGTAAGCCCAGAGATGTGAAGGCGTTTTGTGAGTAACGGCTCAGACATCCTGGTATCCAAGTACAAGTTGCAAAGTGCGATCTCGGGTAGTTGAATGGACTTAGCTAAGTCTATCACCGCGTAAATAAACCTGGAAATCATATTCCATGTTATCATCATGTCAAGGCCGCTCTCCCTCGATGAAGAAGTTCGGTTGTACGCTACGAATGCAGAACGAGAGAAATACTCTCTCCTGGCTACATTATTCGGAATAATAGTCGCACTGGATTACCTCGAACGGGCGTATGTCCGCGATGCGCTCACGGCTGCCGAGTGAGTCCGCTCTCAAACCCTGATCGCCCGACTGTGGACCTCGCATACTAAGGTTCGTGTTCGCGAGAGAGGTATTCGCCAGCATGTACAAGGCTTCTATCTCAGTACATGACGATGCTCAAGCTCGTCAAGGACTCCGTCCCCTCCATCGAACAGTTCATGACACGTTACCGGGTAAGTGGCCGTCCATCAATTTCGTAGGATCTTTCTACTCACCCTACTGATCTCAGATGGACACGCCAGCTGCGTTACATCGCATTAAAGTCGGCGTGCCGGCAACCGTAGAGCACTCGAGCGAGGCCGGTCCAGAGACCGGCAAGTGGATCGCTGAGACGACCCAGGTGCGTATCCTCGGCCGCGCATCCAACACGGATCAACCCATACTCTCACTTGCAGAACTTCATTACTTTCATGGATGCCCTGAAGTTACGTCTTCGTGCAAAAGACCAGCTTCACCCCATCTTGCAAGAGCTCGTCACTGGTTATGCTAGGTTCAAAGGCAGTAAGGATTGGGAGGGAAGGAGTCGGATGGTCAGCTGGTATGTTATGTCTGTCCTGTCTATCTTTATTGCATGATCTTGTGCCAGGTTGATTACGCTGAATGGTATGAAAGCCTCGGAGGAAATTACAGAGGAGCAGTCAAGACAGGTCAGTTGCCTTCCTCATCCTACTGAATGTTTTCGTTCATCTCCTCTTTCAGCTTCTTTTTGATGTCGATCATGCCTATGCAGAGTTCTTCCGCAGTTTGAGTGGCTCAGAAGGTGATTGGACTTGACGTGTGTTCGGACATCTCCCCTGCTGTGTCTCGTGACACTGAAGATCGATTCCTCTATTGTCCACGGTAGATTCAGGACGGGGAATCATTCCTATGTAACACATCTTATTCGATGATCATTCTTTCAGGAAGTTTCAAGACACCCTAGTTAGGCTGCGCGTATGAAACCAGTCGTCGACGCTGATCAGCCTCTGCGACTGGCTTCTATTGATATCTAGTATCATCGTTCGGAGCGGAAAGTCGGATTTGTTACTTGAAATATTGTTGACACTCCCGGGAGGCGACCCATGGAAACTAGTGAGCTATTGATGTGAGGATAACTAGCTCTCGTCAGGGGAGTCAAAGAAAGCCAGCTCGGGACTATGCTCAGTCGCAGATAGGCCTCGACATGACATGTCAAGGTGTGCGATACATGAGCTTACCGAAACGTGGTTCACTCGCATTCCTTAAAGTTGGGACTGCGGCAGGTGACAAGATAAGTGCATCGAAGCTGAGCCAGAGCCTACTTATTTCTTGCCTGCGCTCAAATCGTTTCGAGCTTGCGCCGTTTCCCCATTCCACTGTGATCAATGGCGGTACTCTTCCGCTTGACGCTCTCCACTAGCCTCTGCAAACTACGGCCGTTCTGTTGTTTAGGGCTCCGGGACTGTACAGGGTCATTAGAACTGGAGTCGCGCTTTTGGCGTTTCGAACGTTCGTTGAGAAGCGCTGCCATACTTCTGGTCTTTTTGAATCTGGAATGGGTACCAGTGGTAAATCTGTAAATGGTGTAAATAATCAGAACAAGAGCAACGCACTGAGAATTTGTGGGGTCAATTGCAAACTGGTGGTCTTCATGAATCGCAACGAATCGGTCGTCATTGACATCAATAGTAAAGTCGTCCTGTGTCTCCCCCTGTCCATCGTCCACCTCGTTTTTCCTGTCACGCCTCTTGGATTTGCGTTTGGATTTCCTGCCCTGCTTCTCCGCTTGAAGTATGGCTTTCATATCGAAATGTGCGGGCTCGCCACGAGGGTTATCGGATGCTGCCAATAATGCCAGTTCGGCTCTGGAGGACTCGGAAGATTCCTTGGGCTTGACGACCTTATTCCTGGGCTGGGTAGATGGTGCTCCTTCATGCTCACTGTCACTCTCCGCACTGAAGAATTCGTCGTCGAGACTCGATTTAGTGATCGTCCCCGATACACCATCCTCATCGACCTCTCCCGCCTTTTTAGCCTCTTCTTTCTTCTTTTTCCTCCTCTCTCTCTTCTTCCTCTGGTACCTTTCTAGTGTGTTTTCGTCCTCAGGGCCCTTCGCCTGGCTGAGGCCGGGCGTGAAAGTAACTTCCATGTCGACATCACTGTCTCCTCCAGATTTACCCTTCTCCCCCCTGCTCCCTTTGTGGTGGAACGCATCGCCCCATCCTTCTGGTAGTCCATCGTCATTTCCACCGAGGAGGAGCATCCGGAGTTTGTCTCTTTCAGTCTTCTTGGAGACGTAGTCCTCCTTTCCCATTTTGCGCACTGCAGCCTGTTTCGACTCTCCTTCGGAGCCACTCTCGGAAGACGAGGAAGAAGCAATATATGCACGAAAGTCGTCCTCTTCGATCTCTTTCTTTGTCAGTGGGCGACGCAGGACGTGGCTCCGTTCCGGGTCGTCGTCGTCCCATGTCAGTTTCACCTTCGAATGGCGGAGAGCCTATCGTCGAATGAGTGCTCATAGGTAGAAGGTATCTAACATCAAGGATACGCACATCAGTAACGAATTCGACTGCCCTGTAAGGCGCATTTGGGAGTTGGGTAGCCTCGTCTCTGAATATTCGTCCAACCTAATTTAATGACCAGATTGACTTGGAGAGTTAAAAAGTGACATACCGAGGTTCATCGTCAAATGTCATGTCGTCCGGGACAAAGCTGAGGTCGAATGCGTTTGCAGATCTTTCTAGCTCGGTCCCATCAAGATCGTGATATATATGAGCGGCAGCTTCTACGGTGTCGCATTCGACAATAGCATAGTAGTAGCTGTGCTTAACGTTCGTCAGTCATTCTATACGCCGGGAAACAAAGGTGGCTAGCCGACAACGGATACACGGACGAGCGACGTACCGCAAGCGCTCCAGCTGGTATTTTCTCAAAGCGTCCTCGTCATAATCCGCTTCGACGCCTGTCTCAATTATTGTCTTCTCGTTGATCTCATCGTCCACATCTTTGTTTTTCTTTACGAAGAGTTCTTTAGGTGGACCTTCTTTTTCCTCCTTGGCCATCCGTCTTTTTCCAAACTCACTTGGGTAAACACGGACGCTTAGTATTCTTCCTCTGGCTATGTTTACTCCACCCTTGTTCGCCGAAGTCATAGTTTTATCGGTATGTGAGGTGGAGGTAGATGCAAGAGGTGCGGTGGGTGATACGACCGACGAAAAGATCTTGTACAAGTGGACAGCACGAACGTAGTCCCAGTCGAGGTTGACTACCGCCAACCTCCTCGTCTGCTTGGCCTTTCCAGGCCCTTCCTTGTCCGGAACCGTCTTGGCATACTCGGCAACCTGCGCGTCAAGAGTAGCAATCGTGTCCTCATCGAGATCGACCTCCACGTCTTCTTCGTCCTCTTCCAACTCCTTGGTTTCAGCACCTAAAGAAACGAAGCCACCTTCGTCGCTGTCGCTGCTGCTCCCATCCGCAGAGGGAGCGTGGGGTGATAGACCTTCATACTCTTCTTCTTCGTCTGACGACTCCATCAGCACGACCCCGCGCGCATAATCGATGACGGCCGGCACAACAGCTGAATCCTCCCCACCATCCTCCGCCTCGAGCCTATAAAACCGCCGCAAATCGTCCTTTTCCTGCGTCTCCGACACCGTTCGACCATACTTGTCGACCTTCGCTGTCGTGTGTGGGACGTCCAGCGTGGGTGGTTGGTCGAACCGTTCATGAGTCGTCGACGGAAAGTCATTGGTTTCACGTACCTGTAGCTTGCTTCGCACTCCTCTTCTTTATACCCTCCTTCTCGTCTCCCAAGAGATGTTTGAAGCGATCGTCTAGGACGACCTTGGAGCGGTGTTTTTTGGGGCGACGGAACCGAGGATCAGTTTTTAGACTGGCGAAACGTGCGTCTGACATCGACAGAGCAATCTGTAGCCGGATGGAAAGGCACAGTACGGTCCAAGCTTATTGTAGCTGGCTCAGTAGGACGTTTTTTCGCGGATCGCTAAAGACACGTTCCGATTCCGATTCCGATCACTCCACATAGAGTGGGTACTCACAGCGTATCATCGCGACTATGTGCTCATATACTGATAACACATCTATGTCTTCTGTTATTTGTATGGTGTGATGTCAAGACTGGGCATTCCTTCAGTGAGCCAGCCTTGCAAACAGACATGCTACTATACACCTTTTGGGAAAATGGCTACCTTGGCTAGCTCTGATGTGGTACAATGAAGCTACATTTCCTGTACACTTGGAGACACATCATATGTCTGTTCCATCTACAAGAACATGAGCTGTTGAGACAAAGTCCATCACTGGAAAAACCAGATTGTTTGCCTTATTGTATGCTTATTACCACAAAAGGCTAAATAGTATTTGTCAACATATTAAGATCACAATAACATAAATATTCAAGTACATGAAAAGAACTGTATGAAAATTACACCAAAAAGTAGATTACAGCTTTTCAGTCATATTATCTAATTGCAAGATAGTTGCTATCTAGAAAGATGGTAACTAGCCTCCTTGACATCAGATGCAAAGCAAGTTAGTGTTAATGTACTTTGAAGTAAAATTAAGCTTACTGTAGAATAGCAATGAATTTGCCATTTGTAGCCATGATTTTGCATGCTAAGATCCAGTGGGAATGTCAAAGGACCTGATGGCCATCATTTAACCATGCATGGGATCCATTTGAGCATGGTAGTCTTGATGGTGATGAGTTAATCACCATTGCGACTGTTGAAGATTAAACCTGCCCTATTTGTGAGTCCCGGCAACGAACCTGGTTGAATCAGGGAAGATGTCAGCTATACCTTTTTCATGCGTCTCTGCATCCCACACACTTGCCCCCATCGGTATAAGTCCCACACACTATCCAGTTCAACATAGAAACTGCTTGCAACAGGAGTGCTGCCTGCCTCGCGAACTTTTGACAAACTGGAAGCCGAAGTCGTGAAGGCCCAACCCTACTGGCGATATCGTCAGGGACTACCCGCACCCAGTCAGAGTGATCCGTCTCAGGAACTATTGCATGGTCAGTGCTGTTCAAACACTCCTTGCGACTGCTACTCACCAGCATCTGGCAATAACATTCTCTACGGTAAGGATCGAGGTGTCAAGGAACAAGGAGTTTCGATTTATTCGACGTGTGTGAGTTGCTATGGAACACGTTTTCTGGTTCCCAATATGGTTCGTTCACACACATATCCCCTGGTTCTGGTTCTGGCCCTCGTCCCCACTCGGATCCGAGTTCGGTGATCTTGGGATCTCGTTGCGATGACCAGACAAGCAGTCGGCATCAGCGAGACCTTCCGTCTTCCCAAGGTGTAATCACCCATCATATCTCAGTTGCAGGACCGGTTCATTACGCGTACACAGTCTGCATGAGATCGAATGTGCGACATGTTCCTCGAAAGGGCACTCAAACACCACGGGGATGCGACTGTCAGACGCTCAACAGTATCTTCTCTTGTTTAATGGCCATTGAAATCGACATCTCCGTTCATGGACTCTCCCAAGGCTTTCCGGTATGTCCATTCCCCGCAACCTGTTGGTCACACTGCAGAATTCGATCCGTACGTAGAAACGGGTACCACGTTTGAAGCATTCCCCCGTCGAATATTCTATGAAATGGAAACCGAAAAAAAGTGGGTTACTGGTCCGTCCCTCATTTACGTGTCCGCCTCCCCTAGCTACTTCTCCATTTGCATCTCTGTTGTGGCGCAGATGCCAGTCGACTGAAATACTATCAAGCCCTGTTGGTCCTTGTGCTCCTAAATGCTTCGCTTCTTGTCCATCAGGTACGTGTACGCGCTATGAATATCGCCGACGTCGAATTCCGTGCTTTGTGTTTCTGCCCGATCACTTTGGTGGACTAGATCAGGTTGAGCACCACAATTCCATTGAGCTTGTCATCAATGCCAGGATATACAGCACGTTCGACGTCGCTGTCATATCCTCTTCTTCACATCTGTGTACGGGCTCGTGCCGGTGATCAAGACACAGTTGAGAAGACCTTGTGAGTGACGGTGGACTGCGTAGGTTGGCTGCCAGGACGTCCAACAGTCAAAGTTCACTCTCCAATATGCCCGCTTCAGGAGCAAGAGACTTTCGATATCAAGCATGTATACCTCGCTGATGAACAAGACCTCCCGGCCTCCATATTTGTCATTGTGGCAGTCATATACCTGTTTCTGTTTCCTATACGAACGGTTACCCTGCACTGTACAGGGAACTATACCCCCACAATTGGACTTGGGTTGATTCGAGTCTCTCCCTCGATAATATGGATATGTTGAACTCTGAGGGCACCTGCCGACAGGACATGGTATGAAGATCTTGTGAACGTTCCGAAACAAACTGCAGTTTTACTGCTACAGTTTGGGGTGTGTCAGTAGCCATTGCAGGTCTAGCGTTTTGGCCTCTTCTCTGCTCATATCTTGGGCAAGTGGCCTAGTCAGTATGGGACACAGTAGCGATTGTCTAACACCACGATATGTGTATGATTCCCTGCCTGAGGTGCCCGAGGGTCAGAGACACGACGCCGCGCGCAGCTCAAGGCTAGGGTGCCAACTCATCGGACTTGCTCATAATTAATTTCGATGGTTACTATCACCAACCAATCTCCATGACTGATCGTGTGCATCAAGCACCGGGCAGGAAGGCACACCCTACCGAGTAAAAAGTAAACAATTTTGATATTAATCACTACATTCTAATATAACCATTTGCTATCGTGCTCGGGGACATCATCCAAGGCTACACCTCGTCATCTACAAAACACGTTCAACGATCCTTCATCGACGTCTAAAAGGGTATATTCCATTAATGATCTCCTTCAACCTGGCCGTCCGCAAACTTCCAATCACTGTATCCAAACGCTGTCAAGTTTCCCGGTAGATAGTACGTCGACCGGTCCCCAGCCGTAAGGGGTAGATTCTTCTCTAACCGTACTGGGAGGTCAGGCTAACAATCAATCAAATCATCAGCATATTAAAACGTGAATAAAACGCCAGAAACGCTCACGTTCGGTATATACAGCCGACCAAACGCGATAAGCCCTCCGTTGTCCTCTGCAGTGCGCAATGCTGTCTCGCGGGTATATCCACCAGCAGATATGAACACCCTCTCATCACCCCCTTCGCCCCCATTCCATATCTCTCGCAAGAAATCATTGTCCTCGTCTGACTTTTGCACAATGTCCGTGATACCAGCCACACGAGGCTCAGTCACATGCAGGTACGCCAGCTTTGCGTGCTTATCGCGCAGTGCCGTAGCAAGGTATTCAAACGTTGGCCGAGGGTCTGGCATCCTCATATCTGCAATCCATGAACATGAGCACAACAAAGGCGCATAAGTCGGATGTGGTCAAACCACCTCACTCACCTTGGAATGTGCTCCAGGGACTGATACGAACACCAACTCGATCCTCACCAACAGCGTCCACCACAGCATCGACGACCTCCCGAGTGAATCTCGTGCGCCCTTCCTCGTCTCTACCCCACCGGTCCGTACGTTTGTTCGACACCGTTTGAAGGAACTGATCGGGCAGGTAGCCATTCGCACTGTGTACCTCCACACCATCAAATCCAGCACCATGTACCGCATTGCTTGCTGCTTTGGCGTATGCAGCAATGTAATCATTGATCTCTGCCTCGCTCAGCGGACGCGGTGCATCCTGCTTTCCAGTCAGTGGAACCGACGATGCAGACACATATGGTGAAGGTGGATCCTGTGTTCGTAGTACCTCTATGTCGGCAGCACGACCGAGTGCCCACAGCTGCAGGAAGATGTACGACCCCTTTGCATGCACAGCATCTGTGATCTGTGTGAACACAAGCACATCAAGTCATGACTTTTTCGCATCATGGGTAAATTCACACGCATACCTTTCTCCAGCCCGTGATCTGTTCATCTGTGTAAATTCCTGGTACATGGTCATACCCTCCTGCATCTTGAGAGATGAACGTGGCTTCTGTGATGAGCAGAGTTCCAGGTGTGGAGCCGCGCTGAGAATAGTAGGATGCTTGCTGTGGCCCAGGGACATGAGAAGCATATGCTCGCAGACGTGTCAACGGGGCAAGGACCACGCGGTGCTGAAGTGTCATCCGGCCAACCTTGATAGGCTTGAAAAGTGCGGGAGTCTGTTGTATAGAAGACATGGCAAGTGGTGGGTGGAGTTCTGTGGGAGTATGTGCTGTTCTCGTGGCATGGCGGCCCAATTTATAGTCGCGGAAAACATCACACGAACGACGGGATGAGGTATGTTGATGGGTAATCCTGAGAGCGAGATTTGTGAGGCGGGCACGTCATTCAAAGTGATGAGATGTGGTTGTCAGCAGACGAATTGGATTGGTCACCAACCCGGTAACCTTCCGGTCCGTGACACAGAAGGGACACCAGAACATTGGTCATCGTCGAGCTCCCATCCCCAATCTGCTGAATCCCTGGATGGCAAGCACATTCAGCTAGCAGATCTTGCTTAACTAGCTACCCGTAGCGCTACCACACCTGCTGGCCAGTTGGAAACCTTGAGCGAACTCGGCGCCATCACATGTATTGTAAAGCCACGGACACGGAAGGGCGAGTGCAATGGCAATCCATTGCTTTTCATCCTTATGGTGAGTTCCTCTCCAAAGGAGAAACTCATCCCAATCTAGTAATGTCCACACAATCGTGTGTTGTGCGTCTGTTTCATCTTCTGGATGAGCTGAGCCATAATTCAAGTCCGAGGCTCTGAGTTACTCGAATAGATCCTGGATCCTCAACGCGAGTCGTGTGCCCCCCTGATATGGTTTCTCAATGCCCCTAATGTCGATGAAACCGCTGTGTTGATATGAGCTTCTGCTCGCCCACCAAGACGGATGAACTGAAGCTGGTTATAAAAGGTAGCTATATCGATCTGTAACACACATCGCCTGGATTCTGTCTGGATTGATTTGGTTATCTGTTTCACTATCTGTCGCATTTCTCACTACTTGCTCTAAATTTGCAGACGGATGGACTAAGTTCGGGTCAAACCGCTTAAACCATGTATCTCACTACGTCCATCATGTGGGGCGCTATAGGTGTTCCAGCGACCAAAGCCCCCATCAGCTGGACGACACTTGCATTATATGTCTTGCCTCCTTTGCTTCTTTACTTCTTTATGGCAGTGCTAGCCATCAAGCCGCAGACACGCTATCAGCGAGTGGCCTGCTGGCCGGTTGTAACATTGTTGGCATTGCGTGCAGCAGTTTCTGTCGACATATCGCCTCCCGACTCTAAGAGAAATCTTCATAACGGCCTGGAAGTAAGTAGCTCTTGTTCTCCTTGGAGTATGGTATGAGAGGAAATTCTGATTTGAACTCGCCGAATGTCAGGCCCTAATGGTGATGATTGTTACCCGTTCCCTCTACTGGGCATCTATAAAAGACCCGCTCGTGAGGCAACTCCGCCCTGCAAATAATCCGCCTTCGACGCTCATGGATGCCTTCGATCTTGTGTTCACCTTCCGGGGGTATGGTTGGGACTGGTCACGCGGACTGTACATTCCGCGTGAAACCCGTCCGTCCAACCGTACCAGATTTGTCCTCTATGTGACTGTGTCGGCGGTTGTCCACGCGTTTGTCTGCGGTGCATTACGTGGGGCTCTCAGATCGTTCTTTCATGCAGGATTTGGACCCATCTCTGGAGCATCTATTTTCGACGGTACCCTACCTTTTCACCTGCGATACTTGCGATCGTCCGCCATCTCCGTTATCGGCTGTCTCGCGGTCTACAGCTTCATGCAGATGACATATGATCTATGCACCCTAACAGGAATTCTAATCCTTGGACAAGACCCAGTGCAGTGGCCCCCTAGCTTTGATGCCCCGTGGCGTGCCACGTCGGTGGGTGATTTCTGGGGACGACGGTGGCATCAATGGATCCGCCATTTGGTGCTCGTTCAGGGTGGCTATCCACTTTCCTTTATCTTTGGGCACGCGGGTCTTGTCATCGGGGCGTTCCTCTCCTCTGGAGTGTACCACCATGTTTTGCTATGTTCATCCGATACCACGAGTGAACTGTGGAGGATGCTAGTCGGGTTTGGAATGATGGGCCCCGGAATGCTTGCCGAGCAAGCATTCAAACGAGTGACAGGAAGGAAGGTGCGTGGGTGGGCAGGATGGGTTTGGACGATGACGTGGCTTCTCCTGTGGGGGAACGTGCTCGTCGACGGTTTTTTGAGGGTCGGGGTGTTCAGGAATCCACCTTTGATAGATAGCATGTCGTTCTTGTGGGGAGTGGTGGAGCGTGCGGCGACGGATTTCGATACTTGGTTACATGCAGTGTGACCATCCTGTTTCTTTGTTCGCGGGTTACAAGACGTTCCTAGATCGAAGAGTGCGTCTCGTGAACTCAAACACGCCTCGCTACGTAGTTTGCAGTATGTCAGTGTTGTTTGGCGATTATGCCGTGTAATGTCCATGTGCTCCGAGTCACTCGTACTTGAATTCCGCCCTCGCCATCTGATACAAGTTCCCATGAAACTGGCTCAGGGGATTATGGTTCTGTTATATTTTTCCGTGTTGTTCGATGGAGAGTTCGAACATCGACTTCATCTCATCCCTGTGCCCGTATTCGTGTGACACCACATACGTTCTTAGGTACGAGTCTCGCCTCGTCGCCGCCGCATCGGGTGTATGCTCGAGTGTCGGAGGGTCCATAGCACACTTCTGGTATGACATGCCAACTACCGAAAGGACGGCTGCTGTTCATACGGCTACTGATAGTCGGAGGCTCAGTGACAAAGCACGTCACCGGGAACGTCTTGAAGCGGAAGAACCACCCCGCGCCATCACGCACCAGAGGGGTGAGGTACCCCTGTATGTCGTCCCTCATCCCATACAGCACGTCCACCGCAGACCACACGAACACCCACTTGTCGCTCGTCGATGCAGGCAGATACGGACACATCGGTGACGAGGGGGCCTCAAGTTTACACCCCACGTATCGCAGGCAGCACATCATCGTTCGACTGACCCGATCTGAACAGCTCGACGTCGCGGCCACGAGGTGTCTCGAAGCGGAGGACGACCTGGAAGAGGTCGGGTCGCGCACGGAGCTCACGTAGCAATGCCTCGACG
>JBBPKN010000045.1:0-98103 GCA_038089275.1 Pulveroboletus cf. rosaemariae
CTAAACATACATGCAAAAAGGTCAGAAAGTGGCTGCAAGGTAGGATTTCATGGCTATATGGCCTGCAGAGTCTCCTGACATAACCTCCATTGAATATCTCCAGTAAAAGAGACTTGCTGTGTATAAAACTCCTTTTAAGAATCTAAAACAGTCATGAAATAGGAATTGAGTGGAGAGAAAGTGAATATCAGCTGCAGAGTGTCAGAAATTGATTAATAGGATGCCTAGGAGTGCTTAGACAGTACTCAAGGCAAAAGGAGGCTCTTCCAAGTACTAATAATACTCTTTAAATAAAAAGTACAAAAACCAGCCCAATAATACTCTTATATTGTAATGGTTATATCTCTGCAGGACATTGTTCATATCAAATGATCTACAGGGCAATGTTGTAGCTCAGCATTCATACTACATTATTGCTCACTGAAGCAAAGTATCATCTGTTCATGTGATTGTGGTGCACTTCACACACTGGATTTGAATTAGATATTGGGCTGGTTTTTGGAGTTACTGTAAATGTGGATAGCTTGATTAGAAGTATTGGAGCTGGAGAAATCAGGATTTGGATTAGAATTTGGATTAGAATTTGAATCAGACTTTAAATTTAAATTTGGATTTGGATTAGAATTAGAATTTGGATCAGGATTTAAATCAGAGTTTGGATTAGAATTTAGATTAGAATTTGGATTAGAACCTGCATTATTTTCAGAATAAGGAGGTTAAGAAAAAAATCTTGGCTATAAAATAGAAAATCTGGAAGATAAAGACTCTAAAAAGGAATTATGGCCAGAGTCAAAGCTAGTGTTAAAACTTATACCCTTTTTGCTATATCAACATAATCTGGGCTCAAACTTCAGAGATTTCCAGAAGGTCTGGAGGTTTCTAAAGAAGGATGAGAAGAGTTACATTGGGCACAGGTAGGAACTTGGCTTTATCTTATGTGGTATACCCTTGTACTTTGTGATATCCCAATTTATAAAGGAATCAATCATGGAGGAAAGGGTGATCTTGATGCTTGACAGGAGAGACAGGCAAGACAAGGAGTGTCAAGCCTAGTTATAATGAGAGTAGGGCCTTATGATTCCTTCAAGGATATTGTTTAGCCCCAGAGATACTCTAGAATAACCCAGAGGATCAGAGTAAGCTCAAGGGCTTGATCAGAGTAAGGTCAAGGTCAAGACAGGGTGTTTTTGTTGATATTTGTACTAAGATACAAGATATAGAACTACAGTACTTATATTTTGGGGGGCAGAACTATCTAAGATTGTAGCAAAATGAAACAGGTGCAATCTTAGAAGCAAAACAGGTGCCTAAGTATCTAAGAGACAAATGGAGATATCAGGGAAGACAATATTCAATCATGTCAGACTAAAACTGAAAGGATGGCAGGAAGAAACAAGAGGAAAACAGTAATAGTAACAGTAACAGTAACAGAGAGTGAAATTGTTACGAACGTAACATTCGCTAGCAGAAGAGTCACATGACAAGCACGTGACCGTGAGACTTTATTGCCAAAAGAAGATAAACCCTAGGATATGGTCAAATTGTTTCTTATTTAATATTCCCCTTGGGTTTGGGCACAGCTTATGGTTGGATCTAGTATCTTCAGATGACAGATGCATCTCCCGATCTTATCTCTGATGAATCTGGATCTCGATCTAGATGAGGGTCAGATCTGATCTGTGGCAGATCTCTAGATGGGATCTCCTCGGCCTCATGGTAGAGGGTATGGTTTAATCTCCGCTGTCCCTGACCTTCCCTTCCATTCTACATAGCCTCTTCCTTGATACACACCCTATCCGCATGGCCCATTGGTCATATTCTCAGTAAGCACGCCCTATACCCTATTCCTTTATTTAGTTATACCCGGAACCCTGGACTTGGTCCGTGCACAGATGGACACAGTATATATAGTAGGTAGATCATTGGTTAAGGCTCCCCAGCCTTAATCACTTGTTATTCCTTGTTATTCCTTGTTATTCTTGTTAACTTGTTATCTTGTTGTTCCTTGTATAAACCGTGACTTCTTCCTATGGAGTCTTTCGTGGCCCTCTAACTTGTGAGATGGCTCCTCAGGCCTTGCTACCCTGAGTCCTCTACACTGTCCATCTATTCCAACCGAAACCAACAATGAAACTGATGCACCCTCTCAAGGCAGACCGTTTAGGGTTAGGATTAGTCGTCCAGAGACCGACACCGTAACAGAAATGGGATTAAGTATGGAGTAGTGGCAGAGTGGTTCAGAGAGAACAAGATGAGGGCTAAGATAAACTACTTAACTGAGCCAGAAACAGGACTAAGGTCAGAACTAGAGCAGAGAAAATGGAAGATTGGAGAAGCATATACTGATAACTGGGTGAGAAAAGTGTAAAAGTAACTGGAGTAAGGTGAAATGGTAATGGAGAGTTGGAGTTATATGGGAAAGAGTCAAGCTAGAGTAGCCTAATGAGTATGCAAATCAAGCACAAGCTGAATCAGAATTGGGTCAGAATTATGGGATATGACAGCTAGAGCTATTAGAATCTTTATTGAAATTAACATTTTGCTGTCTAGTTTGATCTTGTTTATATTATTCAGTTAAGTTTGACTATATTTATTCAAGACTTGTGAAAGCAGTGTCTTAGATTCCTGGTAAATATATTCCATATCTCTTTGTTCTTGATTTCTCTAATTTACTTTCTCTTTCTCTACTTTTTATTGTTGCTCCTGTTCAACATATTGATAATGAAGTTGTTGTAAGATATTACTGTGGAGATAGTGTACAATACTAAATACAAGTGGATCTTAGTTTTATATCAATAAAGATTTCATATTCTCCTAGAAAACTAATCTAAACACAAGTGAATCTTATAGATATTAATTAGTAGGTAAATAGTAAGTTTATATAAAAAAACTATCTCATCTCTGAAACACATTTTTCATGTTGAGCTGCTAAAATCCTTTTTTCTAAGGGTACTGATCTGCTACTGCTGATTAAGCCCTTTTAACTTAGAGATCTCTAAACTAGGCAAATAAAGAGAGTAGAGATTCAAGAGACTTGAAAAAGTGAAAAGCTCAAGTATACAAGACTGGAAAAATCCCAGGCTGGCACAAGCTCCCTTATATATTGCTATAGAGCACACACAGATCATGTAAAATAGGGCTGCCCTAAACTAGTGTATAGTAAGCTAATCAATGGGAAAAAAGAAGCAGGGATCTAGAAATACAGTAACTTGCAAAATTGAGTAAATGCTTGGTACTTTTGGAATATTTGTTGAATAACTTTAGAGTAACAACAAACAAGGCCAAAGTCTTTGTTACAATCTTGGCTTGATGACAAGAGCAGTGAGATAGAAAGCATGACAAGAGTGGAACAGAGAGAAACCAAATTCCAAGTGGGGCTAGACAAGGAGAAAGCCTAAAGGCTAGATACATGCTAAATGAAAGAGACACTTCAATAGGGAATCAAGAAAGGCTGATGTCCACAAGTGCTCTAGTCTAAAGGCTAGAGACACTGGAATGCCCTATTATATATGCCATACACAAACCAATACAAGTAACTACAATAAAGTAAACAAGAATAATAAAGTAACAGAAACAAAAGAAGAATACTTAAGGAAGAGAACCAAAGCTAAAGCTAAGGTATTGAATAGCCCATAAAGGAGTTAGGCAAGGAAGTAGTGCATACCATAACAGTCTTGATATATCAAAAAAGAATTTGATCAGGGCTATCTAGTTCAAAAGGAATTATATAATTTGAAGAAGAAACTATGGAGATCTGACCAATTCAAATCAAGAATGCATTAACTCAATTTTGCAAGTGAGTATTAAAAAGATCAGAAAATAGTATTTTAGTACTTGGTATGGCTTCCTCCTTTGGCCTTAATAGCTGCTTAAATCCTTTTAGGCATACTTTCAATCAAATTCTGATATATCTCTGATAGTATATTCCTTCATATTCCCACTACTCTCTCCCACAACTTCCAAACTCCTTTTGATTATGTTGAATACTTGAAAAGCTTTTTTTTGAAATAAACCCACTAAGATTCAATGGGACTAATATCTGGAAATTGTGGAGGCCAGTTCAAAAGAGTAATATTGTAATCTACTTCTTGACCTTTTTTGAGATGTGCTTGGAGTTATTGTCTTGCTGAAAAATAACCTCTTTATCAGAAATCCCATTCTTTTCCATGCTGGGCAGCAAGTGGTCCTTCAAAATGGCCACATACTGGTTAGCATTCATTCTTCCCTCAATCTTAGCAAGTTGTCCCACACTATTCCAGCCCATATATTCCCATATTATAAGATTTTCTTTACCATACTTGACTGTCCCTTGCATCTCTTTCTCAGTTAATCCCTGCCCCACCTCTTTCCACATCCATTGCCTCTCATCTGATTCAATTCTATTGATTTTGGTCTCATCTGACCAGATTACCCTCTATCAGTCCTCTATAGTCCACTCCTTGTACTTTAAAGCAAAGGCTAACCACTTCTTTCTATATATTTCACTAAGCAATGGCTTTTTCTTCTTTACCACAACCTTGAATAAGTTTTTCTTAAGAACCCTTTGAATAGTATCTGAGGAGACTGGATTAGAAATAATGGCATTAATGTTCTTGGTGGCCTCAACAGCATTGGTAGCCTTGCCAGTTCTGATTTATGTAATGATAAAGTAAGTAGAGGTGGCAGAAAGCTTTAAGAGGAATATAACAAGTGGAGTGACCATGGAAGGCCAAAGAAAGAATATTTTCCTTTTGAGCAGCAGAAGTGGGGTATATAATGAATAATGCAAAAAATAGTGCTGCTGCACTGTTTATATAGCTTTAAAATAATGTATTTCCATGACAGCAGTGCCATAGTAACCATCTATCAAGAGTCTTATATCATAGCAGCTGATTATCATTAGATTCTGATTTTTCTAATATTCACTTGCAAAATTGAGTAAATGGATCTCTGATTTGAATAGACTATATTTTCATGGTTACTGATTCAAATCACATAATTCCTTTTGTACTGGATAGTCCTGATCAAACACTTTCTTTTATATACTGAGACTTTGGCCTTGTTTGTTTTTTCCCTGAAGTTATTCAACAAACAGTTCAAAAGTACCATATATTTACTCAATTTTGCAAGTCACTGTATTCATCTTGTAATGGTCATATCTTGGCAGCATTTGAATAAAATCATGTGATATATAGAGCAAAGTTGTAGTCAAGGATTTCTACTACAATTCATTCCACCTAAGCAAAGTGTAATTTGTTTATGTGATTGTAGTGCACTTCATGGACCAGATTGAAGTCAAATATTGGGCTAGTTTTTGTAGTTACTATATGTGAATAGTTTTTTAAACCACTGTAGAAAATAATATCTGCCAGTGCTCCTGGTCAAGCATAGTGCCAATCTATGAAATCTCATGTTCTTTGTCCATCTGCATGTTCTTTTAAAGGGAAAGAACAATAAAAATCTAAAACTTAAATGTAAAATAATAATAAAACAAAAATTTGATGTTTGAAATTGAAATAGAGTCAGTGTTTTGCATTATACTATACATGTAGTCAGTGGGGAAAAAGTCAGGAGCAGAGGAAGCAAGTTATATAGCTGCCAAAAGAGAAGAGGAAAGAAAAACAGCATAAAGGTAAATGTACAGTTACTTGTGAATTGGGGTTATCAAGTCCATTACAGTGATCAACTCAGTAGGAAAGAATGTTTGACAGTCCCAGGTTGTAGACAATGGAGAAATTGTATTCCAGATGGATAGCTTGTCGCTGTGCTTGTTGTGGGTGTGGGACAGTCAGTCAGCGGTATCAGAGAGAGCTTGCCGGGGACACCGCCACCCGTGCAAAGACTTAATTCTATTACGCGTCATACTGTCTACGTAGTAGAATAGCGATTTTCAACAAAATACGTGAGTGAAGAGGATGTTGTCGATTTGGAAAGAAATCGAGTGTACGAGAACAAGACCCCGAGTATGAGTGCAGTGGACAACAATAACAGAACAATAGAACATGCGATGACTACATTACGGGCTGAATGCTGGGTACAATGGCACTACTTCTTTCTAGGGTTCGCCTTGACCACAGCCGGTTGGGATTGTGCAGGTGGCACGTAGTTTTTTGGACGACGAAAAAGAAGGACATGAGGTTCTGGGGCTGCAACTCGGAATGAGGATCCTCAAAGCGAAGGAGGAGACAGGACAGACCGTGAACTTCGTAATGTTGCCACCCTAGGCTTTGAGTGATACCAATTCCTCTCCACTCTGCTTCTGTGAGGAGACGAAGTGTACCTTCCTTCTCATCAAAAAGCTCCTTTGGTATGAGCTTCAGAAGGGGTTTTGGCAAGATGACATGGCGGTATTCATAATGATCGTCTGAGTATCTATCAGAGTAGTGTATTCTGTGGGATCTTATCAAGCTTCTGGGGTGAGACAATCAGGCGATGACCTACTTCTCGATGTATTCCTCAAGTTTGTTGTTGGACGAGCGGTCTGCCATATTACCGGACAGCGAAGATATACGGGTAAAAGAGATGCCGAATGTTTGAATAGAGCCTTGCTTGTTGACCGCAGCACCTTGAACGAGCACTCGCTGATTGAATCCGCGCAATGACGTGACTGCGCGTCTGTGACGACTGTCACACCGCCCTGCGCGTGTCGTCATCCGATGCACTTTGCTCTCCAGTCATTATGGACCGCAATAGTTGGACTCTTGGAAATCGGATCCCGGGGCAAAACAACAATTTTTGGCCTCATGAAGGTGAATTCGACACAGAACACCTTCCGTCGTCAACTCCAGAGTCGCCGGATCACCACCAAGTCCCTGGTTTTTGGAACAATACTGGTGAGTATATGCGCATTTGTCTACTTTGTATCTTATTATATGCTTCCTCAGATCTGTCTCCTTCCCCGCCAGCATTTCATGGAGTGATTCATGCTCACGCTCCGTTGCATTCTGTTGGGTACTACAGTGGCGGACGTGATCGCACTGAGGCACAAGTTCCTGGTTTTCCCCGTCGACCATTTGTCTATACCCAATCGCGTGAGGAGGGTGGTAAGTGCTTGTTCCATTTCCACGTTCGTGTCCCTGCCTCAGACCTTTCTTTCCGCTAGCACATTCCAGTTACAGTACGCGTTTGGATCGTTCGGAGATGTCGGTTTTACAACATCCGATTGACTTGGGTCAATATTCATCTCGGTTACCCTGTTCAGCCAGTCCAGACGAAGATACCCATGAGTATCACGTTGCCTCTAGCAATAAGAGTACCACACTAAATGGATCCGGGTGGAGACTACGTCCCGTCTCCGAGTTGCGTACGTCAACAACCACGTGCTGACCATTTCCCGTTTATTGTCCATTCCAGCTGACAGGTTCCGTGGGGTGTTCAAGTTTGGATTATTCAATGCGATACAGTCAGCATGTTTTGACCAGGTCCGAGTCTATTTATACGTGCGAGACGGGACATCACTATTTTCTGTAGATCCTACGTTCTGAGGAAAATTTAGTAAATATACCCCCAAATGGTCTGATTTCATCGCTGAAAATTTCCTAGGTTATCAGTGGTTGGTTCCGTGGCTCTGAGCTGTCCACAGTCCTCTGACACCTCTTAGCACCTACCGGAAGTGGAAAGACTGTTCTTTTTGAGCTCAGCATGATTCGGATGCTGATGCAAGCCACGAATGACGCACGATCTGTCAAGTGTGTATATGTTGCGCCGACAAAAGTCAGGCTTTCTTTCTTGATTCCAATTACGAGCTCATCGAGTACTTTCAGGCATTGTGTACCGAGAAACATAACGAATGGGTTGCAAAATTCGGAGGACTTGGTATTAAATGTAGGTGCCCTGAAGGGCTAAGACTACACTAGTGATCAAGCTTTATGTCCGTCAGGCTGCGAATTGACTGGGGATACGCTTCTGTTAGGAGGAGTCTGGGGCGATGCGAAGAGTTCACAAATAATGTGCGTGTCATGCAAGCCCTATTAATGAGATATTTGACATGTCAACTTCACAGCGTAACGACAGTGAGATGCCATAATGTTTTTGTTTGAGCGTTAGTTTATGCAATCATAGGCTGAAAAGTGGGACAGTCTGACGCGAAATTGGTGCGTTTCCCCCATTTTGAAGCAAGTTTTGCGATGACCATTGGGTTAGGGCCGATCATTCTGGGATTTTCTCTCAGGTCAAGTTATTTCTCGTGGACGAAGTACGTCAATTACATTGTCTGAGGAAAGTGTATAGATTGTCCATATCTCATTTAGGTCCACTTCCTGAACGAATCGCGAGGAAGCACTCTGGAGGTTATAATTTGCCGTATGAAAGCACGTGGATCCGGCATCCGATTTCTTCTTATTTCTGCCACCATCCCAAACGTAGAAGATGTTGCGTGTTGGATCGGGAGCAGTGGCGGCAGTCACCAACCTGCTAGAATATTCCAGGTTGATTTGCTTCCTCGTGGCTGTAATCTTCTAACAAGTATTTGCAGTTCGGTGAAGAATTCCGGCCCTGCAAACTTACTAAATACGTCTATGGTGTGGCAAAACCCAAGGGCCAGAACGATTTTGCATATGCACGTACCCTCGACTTGCGTCTGTTCCTTGTGATACAGCAGCATTCGGACAACAAGCCTATCCTTATTTTCTGTCCCACTAGGAAAGGTATATGAGAGCCCGTGGCCTCTGACATAGAGGGAACTCATTAGCGTGATATCTCATCCAGGCACGGTGGATACAGCCAAACAGTTGGCAAAAGATTATGAGCAGGCCATGAAGGCGAAAAAGAACCTACCGTGGCCTCCTCCTACACAGTCTGCTTTATCCCATTTCTCTATGATACTCAGCTCACCTCAGACCAGTATTGATCACAAGTTTCATGATAAGGACTTGACTGGTGCGTCTATGTAGCTTGCACATGCTGGTTGAAACCTGACAACGTGATAGTTCTTGCATCGATGGGAGTCGCGGTTCACCATGCCGGTCTGAATACAGAGGATAGGAAAACGGTAGAAGTGTTATATTTACGAAAAACTTTACGCGTCTTAGTCGCTACATCTGTACGGGATTCTCCTTTCCATGCTTAGTGCTCACACTGTCCCGTAGACCCTAGCGGTTGGGGTTAATTTGCGTAAGTTTGTTCTTACTAGTGATGTTGACATCTCACTATCACCAAGCCGCTCAAATGGTTGTCATCAAGGGTGTCAAGTTATATCAAAATGGAGAAATGAGAGAGTATTCGGATCTCGATATCATGCAAATGATGGGCCGTGCGGTAAGTTTGCCTCTCCATCTTGTGGTCAAGCTCGAGACCTCGTCGATTTAGGGGCGACCCCAATTCGGTGCGTCGATCTTTCGTTTGCCTCTACTCGCTGATACGCTTCTTAGACGCCGAAGGGATTGCGATAATCCTATGCGAACCAGAACTAGAACATAAGTACCGCACACTCGCACAGGGAAATACCGCTTTGGAAAGTAGCCTTCATCAAAATCTGGCCGAACACCTGAACTCGGAAGTTGGAATAGGAACTATATCGACTGTGAAAAGTGCGAAGGACTGGCTTCGAGACTCTTTCCTCTTTCGTCGTATTCAAAAAAATCCGAGCCACTACGATATCGGAAAAACCAAGAACCAGACCTGGGAAGAGGAAATCGACGAGATGGTCATGCAAAGCATACTCAGCTTGTGTGATACAAAATTGATTGCGTACAATGAGAAAGACGATGGACTCTCTTCAACAGAGTATGGAGATGTTATGAGCAAGGTAGGAATGTTCAGGTTTTGTGATATTCTATAATGATGCTCCTAGTTTTACATTCGGCAAACTACCGTACGTGATCTTAATCAATTTTGCCTGACTCTTAAATTCCATCGGTGGAAGATGCGAGCCATGCTTAACCTGCCCTCTTCAACCACCATGCGCGAGATTGTGAGAGGTTTCCAGAGTGGTGTAGTCTAATATCTAAAAAATGCCAAGCTCGAGCTTGTCTCCATCTCAGAAGAGTGAGTAACATTCCCTCTGATTTTTTTAAACTGATCCTCGTCGTAGAGCTTCGGACCTGAAGCTGCGTAATGGAGAGAAGCCAGTCTGTAGCAACGTTTGCTGCTGTGAACTCGAAGTGCTCAGCCGCTTTAGATGTATGAGAAGATTCGCTGTCACAACGATATCCGATTCCCTCCTAAGAAGGTAGTCACTACGAGCGACAAGATACTTTTACTGATCCAAGTGAGAATATCATTTTCAAAGTGGAGTCACTGCTTTCTCAGAAAAACTGCAGGCGATCCTCGCCGGCCTTCCGCTTAATAGCCCTGAATTTAAATCCACAGAGGGACAACCATATATGGAAGCCACCACCATATTCCGACATGCAACGCGTATTGTAACAGGTGAGTGGTCACACAACACGAATTCATTACTTACCACGCTTCAGCTGTAGCAGAGGTTGCCATTATCAACAAGAGCGGAGCACTACTCAAATACGCTCTCGAATTGCAAGCATCACATAGTTTTTTCGTAGGTTCTGCACTTCTCACGGGTCGTCCACAGAGGGCGTTGTCTCAATGCAAAAGCGTGGGAGGACAGACCACTGGTTCTCAGACAAATTGAGCACATTGGGGAGAAATCGTAAGTATTGGCACGGCCACAAGTATACCGCAATCTAACGTCGTAACAGAGTAAAGGTAGACGTCGAATGACTTATCACAATTGGAAACTGATTGCGTAAGGTACTGGCTGAGAATGGGATCAATTCGATCCAAAAATTAATGCAGACGTCTCCGCTTCGAATCGAGGAAGTGAGGCCCCCTTTCTATGGCTTTTCTTTTTTTGCTGACGGCCCTCAGCTTCTTAATCGCCGTCCTCCATTTGGTTTTGAAGTCTTGGCAGCCGCAAATGAATTCCCAAGGTATCATCTAGATGCCAAGGAACTGAGGGCCATCCCCAGTGACGGAAGTTCACCCGTGGAAGTGGAGTTTACCGTTCAGTGTGGGCTCACTCTCAGCGATTCGACGCCTCAAAGAGCTAAAAAGGCTAAGTGGGGTAAAACTGAGATGACGACTCTCCTAATAGTGACCTCCGATATGGCCTTTATTGACTTCCGCCGCATCGCGTGAGATGTTCTCTTCATGTCTCCTGATCAAGTACTGACTTCGTTTGTCGACATAAGCACCAAGGCACTCAAAGAAAGGAAAGAATTTACCCTCACAGCACAGCTCACGAAGCCCAGCCAATTGATCAACGTGTACATTGCTTCTGTACTTTACTTCCCCCCTTTTTTTGCACCTCAGGCACCTTATGATTTTGTAGGAAAAGTTCGCCGGCGTCACTGTTGCTCATACGCTGGCACCAAGTGTTCCACCTGGCAAGTATCCAACACTGGAAACCCGTCCGCTTACGTCAATCGTACGTCTGCGAACATATGTTGTTGCTATCGAGACGTTCACGCAACCAAGGAAATGGACTTGCAAGGACTCGAGGACGTTCCTGATTTCTGGGACATTGATCTAGAGGATAGTGATGAGACTATAGATTCACACATGTTGGACCTCACGAAACGTCTCGGTAGGCTGATTTTCTGAAGCTGATGTCCATTGATTTGTGTTTCCTTCGGTGTAGATGATAATGCGTCTAAAACAAAACAACCTCAGCTGAATCCATATTTCAAGCATGAGGCAGAAAGAGACTCGAGAAAACGTCCAGATGGGAAATACGAGCAAGTTTACATTCTTTCAATTCGACATGCAATCTAATATCCGTATCTTTTCCCAGGTGCAATCATGCTTGCAAGGACAAGCTCAAGTGTCGCCATTACTGGTGCGTTGTTATTAGATCCTTTAATCATTAAACTCCGTTCCAGTTGCCAGGAGGGCTTACTAGGACCCCCACGCGCGACGAAGAAGAGACAAGTATGCGCACGTGATTCTGACGAAAAACCTGCTCCCCCAGCACGAAATGCCGTGACGGCGAAGTCGTTCCAGGACAAGCAGAGATGCCAGGCCGAAAGAATTCCAACTGCAAGAGAACTCCGTACCTTCGAGTCTGCTAGGCGGAACCTTGCCCGTCAGCAATCAGGCAAGATGCGTGAGAATATCAGCATCGCGCGTGACTCACTTCCCAACCACCCCAAAAAGTTGCGGAACAACAAATCAATCCCGGATTTTGACCTGCAGTTGACAACACTGAAACGGTCACGGTCACCTACTCCAAATGAACCAACCCCTATAAATGATTACGACGACGAGCTTCCTTTAACATCCGAGATCCGAGGGCGAGACAGCGCAACGCTAGATATTAATTCTGTTGAAGTCAAGAGTTCCGAAGGCCCCCGATCAAAACGGAGCAGAACAGACGTTACTTCAGATGCATTGGGATCACTCCCTTCTCACAGAAAGGTTTATCGCATCTCGTCCGTTTCTCTGCACTAATAGATATCAGGCGGTTTCACGCGAAATTTTTCAAGCATCTGCTAAGCTTCCCAGGAGACGATTATTTTCCCCTAGCTCTCACGACGAGGACACAACGGATCTGTGTGGCGACCACTCCGCCAGCAGGAACCCAGCTCCTTATACTGATGAGTGCTTCTCCGATACTGCCCCCGATACTGTTGTCGGTCAGGCCCCTGCAAAGGATCGGAATGCCATTCAGCCAGCCTCTAGTCAACGGTCCAGAGATGATACAAACTTGCTTTGTGACGATCTCGGCGTGGCTCCACATCAAAGTCCTCGAGGGTCTGCCCTATCTAACATAAGGAGAAACAATTCCTACACGCTTTCCCCTTCGAGGATTAGGGGTTTTCTGCGGCGTCCTGGTCCACGTGATCAAGACCCTATTGGCGATTCGACAGTCAGCCCACGCGTTCCTGTTTCCCATGGAAGAAAGACTCCCGACCTTAATGGCATTGATTCACAGACCTCTATCGATCCCAATGATCCGAACGACGCTCTAGATGACGCTCTTGCAGAATTCGACTGTTGGTTTGCGAGTGGAGCTGTCGAGATAATTCCGAACTGAAGTAACTAGTGTCTTTTCATTTTTGGTGTCGAACACGCAGGAAGCTAGAAAATACCGTATTTTTTTTCCCTTGCCGATGCTCCCTTTTTTATCGCGGAACATTGCCGCTCGAACCTTTGTTTCGAATCCATCCTTTTGTAACCGAGTCATAGAATGTCACGGCCATCCAGTGGTCTAGATCCACATTTTCCCTTCAACAGGTCAGTGATGACTACTTGCCCCCACCCGGAGAGCCCCTTGAGCCCGTAAACACAGAGCAAAGTCTTTGTATGGGAGAACGACCCGGTGACGCCAGATGACTTGGAAAAGGTTGCATTTTGGACAACGATACAGAGATTTAAGTCTGAAGTGAAGCTGGCCCTACTGCCCACAGGACGATTTGTTGTTCACGAGCCCGAGCAGCTGCTAGCGCCCACCTACTTGTGGTTGTGCCGTAGCTTTAGCATTGCACATTCAACCACTGCATGAATACTAGACATGAGTTGTCTTAGCCATAGAAAGCACCTGAGGGCATCACTGCAGTTCAGGACAGTGAGGTGACGCATTGTATTTCAATACGAGGCAAACAGATCCTCGAGGGGACACTTTGAACATCTAAAAGTCTGGGAGCCACTCAGCTAACTTTAGCAGCGTCATATATCCCATCAACTCGAGAAACAATTTAACAGCAGTCCAACGCGAGTGCCGTAGGTGTTATCATCGATGATAGTTGAAATAGTAGGACTGATAAGTTAAATAGCATACCATGATTGTTTGCGATGTTGTTCTATAGCGGTAGTTAAGCATTGGTTGGTGACCTATTGCCCTTGGCTTCATGTGCTAGTTGCCGACCCCTGTCATCGACTTCTCGGTGATCAAACACCTTCAGTATTCCTCCGAATCTCTCGTCCCAGCTGACGCCACTGCCTGGCCCGACAATCTTCCAGGCTTCTTCTTCTCCCCTCCACCTCATCTCTTTATTTAAGCGCTCTCCTCTAAGCTCGACCTCACTTGGTGGTGGGTTTCTCTCTTCTTCCTTTGTAGGCTCGCGCTCCCGACGTGCAAGTTGGCGTGCAGTGGCCAAACGCCCGGGGAGGGTCTCGTAATACGATTTGCGGGAGGAGGCTATACTGGATATAGGAGAATGCGGCACAAGTACGAATTCTGAGGATAAGTCGAAGTCAAGATCGCCGCCTTGCGGCCGGTTTTCGGTGGCTCTCGGTCGCCTCCCTTCCTCACTGTCTACTTCCTGACCTTCCTTGGGTTGAATATCACAGGAGGGATCGAAACTCGAGCCTGGCCCTCGAAATTCTCGTGTTTTACCGACAACTAATGAGTAAGCAGCCTCGCAACCTATCTGCGATTTGTGGCGCTCATTGAAGAAACCCCAGATCATGTGTGGGATAAAGCGAAAGCCGATATAATTGACGCATGGGACAAGGAGGAGTGGAGCCTGGGGAGGGATGATTGCAGGAAGTGTGGAATCGACAAATAATGAGTTTGACGTGACGGAGGCTTGATGCCTGGAAGAACTAGGCAATTTGAGAGGGGAAAGGAAACTGACGTCCCGAGAAGACGGAAGACGGGACAAAGTTGGCATTGGTTCAGCGTTCGGATCATCCACAATTCCAACTGGAAAGTTGTCAGATCCATCTGTTTCGTCAAAGCTTCCATCTGACGCTAACTCCTGGGCCAGTCTCTCCTCTCTGTCCACGAGGTCTAGCCCCCCACTCCACCCTCGTTCCAGACCAGCCATGTACTCTTTGAGAGAGTGTCTTCCAATGAGGACAGTGCCACCCGCTAGTTCTTGTGCACGTTTTTGCTCTGGGGTGAGCTGATTAGGGAGAGAGGGAAAGCGCGTGGGAGGTTGGTCAACCCCCATCGCGAGACGACGGTCTTTGATGACAGCAGAAGCAACACGTTCGGAAAGGTCACCCGAATGACGGGTGGCAACAATATCGTAGTCAATAGCAGCTGCGACCAACACAGGCTATGACGCATAAGTTGCAATACTCTGTCAGGAAATTTTGCACACCTTGACGTATTTCTTGAAAAACCTGACAGCCCGTTGATGGTCCTCGTCTCCTGGCCACTTTGCACCGTACACGACCACCCTTCGTGGAAGGTCTGTGCTCTTCATCGGCTCGTCGGCGAGGTGCTTGACGCGGTCAATGTACGACTGACGGACAGCGCGTGCTCGGTGACGATCGTACGCATAGTAGGAGATGAGTGATGAGGTAAGGGTAATGAATATGCACCAGTTTCTTGAGGGAAGACGGGGTCGCACAGACAGCCAGCTCGCTGGGACGCCTGTGTACTCTAGCGCAGCTCGAACGCCAGACTTGGGGGACGGCGCGGCCATGGAAGGAGAACGCATCGGAACTCGGAAAAGGTATTCCGCACAGCCACGAATTAAACACAACCATACAAGATGCTGACATAAGACAAGATATTCGAGTCGGGACCTCGACGCTTCCGTTTTGTCATGGCTGCCCTCGCTGCGTATGTGATTTCATCCCTCCTGGTTACTGTCTGACCGTTTTAACAGTGTGCTACCGCAACCTATCCATGTCTCCACTACCCCGGATGACGAAGACAGGCTATCTCTTGCAGCTCCCTCCCAAGCAGTGACCGTTCGAGTCCCGATTCCACCATACGGGAAGCGCAGAGGATGGAAACCAACGTCACCAGAAGACTTTGGCATGTCCCATTTACCCTTCACGAGTGCCCATCGCTTATTATTTGTCAGGTGATGGTGGAGCCTACCCCGAGTGCCATGTTGCTCAGTATCCTCTCAACCTTGGAAAGAAAAAGGTGCGTCGAGCCTTCCTATTCGTGGACATACTTATTGACCCATCTCTCAGACACAAGCAGGGAACACACTCGCCCTCCAGGTCGATTCCGAGGGCAACGTTAGATACGATGCCATCGCACACCAAGGCCAGAGAGCCGGCAAGATCATACAATCTCAATTCAAGGATCTCGTCCCTCTTTCACACCGGAAGGACATCACCGACGATCAACGTTCCATGGAACGACCATCCGAAGAGGAGGTTCAGGTCACCGCGGAACGGACCAGACAAGCTCTCGAAAAACTAGTTACTGGCAAGATTAAAGCTGCCCAGCCAAAGAATGTGCCTGATGCAGTCAGTAAGACAACTTACGTTCGCTATACTCCCGGACAGCAACAAGGCGGCGATGGCGGTCCATTAAAACAAAGGATCATCAAGATGTCCGAAGTAGTTGAGGACCCGTTGGAGCCCCCTCGATTCAAGCATAAGAAGATTCCTCGAGGGCCACCAAGCCCGCCTCCACCTGTCCTTCGGAGTCCACCACGAAAAGCAACAGCTGCTGAGCAGAAAGAATGGATGATCCCTCCATGTATATCAAATTGGAAGAATAACAAAGGTTTCACCATTCCACTCGACAAACGCTTAGCTGCCGACGGGCGGGGCCTTCAAGATGTTGGTTTCTCTTGTGGTCTCCCCTCACGTATTTGTGTGCTCACTATTCTCTTAGGTGTCCATTAACGATAACTTTGCCAAGTTTTCTGAAGCCTTGTTCATCGCTGACCGGCATGCCCGCGAGGAAGTTAGGCAACGAGCCCTCATGCAACAAAAGTTGGCACAAAAAGAAAAGGAAGCTAAAGAAGAGAATCTCCGTCTTCTTGCACAACGGGCACGCGAGGAGCGCAGTGGGGTTGCTCCACCGGCATCCTCGCGGCCCAGTGCAGAATCGCGTACCGCTGTTGCCTCTGCACTAGGTGGCTACGGGAGCGAATCAGAGGCAGGGTCATCGGTCACTAACTCTGAAGATGAGGAGGACGAAGAAGCTGCAAAGATTAGGGACGCTATGCGCGCAGAGAAGCGCCGCGAACGCGAGCGAGAAATGCGGATGTCAAACATGGGCACAGAGCAGCGTGCTAAGATGCTTACTCGGCAGCAAAATCGTGACATCTCCGAGAAAATTGCACTTGGCCTTGCGAAGCCAACGCTATCCAAGGAGAGCATGTTGGACTCGAGGCTTTTCAACAGGGAACAGCTTGGTGGTTCGTTTGGAGACGACGAGAGTTACGCGTTATATGACCGGCCGTTGTTCCATGGTTCGACCGCAGCGGCGGCAATCTACAAGGCACGCGGCAACATCGCCGCTGAAGGGAGCAGTGAGGAGACATTTGGTGGCGGGACAGAAGAAGGGATAGGAAAGGCGCTCTCCAATGACCGCTTTGGGCTGGGCCAGCCCCGCATAGGTTTCGAAGGTGCGAGCGAACAGGAGGTGAGGGAGGGGCCCGTGCAGTTCGAGAAGGACTCAGGGGACGTGTTTGGGCTGGACAAGTTTTTGGACGAGGCCAAAGGGGGGCGGAAACGGGGACTGGACACGGACGTGGGAGGCTCGAGGAAAAGGGTGCAGCTAGAGAAGGCGGAGGAGGTGTAAGATGGTGTACGCTGCGTTCTCGTTGTCTGATCAGTCGTGCTAGCCTTAGTCCGTCTGTGTAGTACGTACTCTTTCTAAATTTGCTACTTGATACCCAGTTTGCCTTGAGACACTTGTTGGTGCGTTGGCATGGTAGCCCCCGTCTCCAATTCTCGCCGTTGTACGATCCACTGTACATTCTACTTCCTTCACGCTCCTTGTATCACGCACTGTCCCTGACACACCCGTCGCACTCTTGCGACCTCAAAACGACCTTGTACAATCCAGCAAGTATACCCTCTTCCTCCTTTGTCTTCCGAATGCATGCTGTAGTGCGGCGTATGCCCGCTGAGCGGGCCCGTCATCCAAAGCGCCTGGGACACGTTCAGACAGGGCCGGAACCCGTCCCAGTGCTTGCAGTCAACGCCAATACGTCTGTCATGGGTGCTACGGCAGTGACGACCCAACAGACCACGACTTCTGCGACCAGCACTGCAACTAGCGTGTCCAGCTCTACTAGCACATCTACAAACCAATCTCCGAGCAGCGCTCATTCTTCTATAGTCCCTACTCAATCCTCTCTTGCGTCCTCTTCGGCTGCCACATCACCGACATCGTCCACCACGTCTTCCGCCGGCACACAGTCACCCCCTGTTACCGCGCTGTCTTCATCGCTCGTCACCCCATCGAACCTGTCGACGTTCACGTTCCCGACTGCTTCGTCCACGCCCATCCCGCAGGCGAATGGTGCTGCGGCGACACAGAGCGGCCTATCCGGTAGCGCAATTGCTGGCATCATTGCTGGGGCTGTTATAGTTGGCACAGCAATTATCGTGCTTTTCATTAGAAAGACCTATCTTCGCCGCCGAGAACGCAAGCACCTCTCATGGATTGGAGCCCCAGGTCTGGACGAACCGAAACTTTTCTCAGACGCCAGTGAACATCCCACATCTTCGACCAGTACCGTCGACACGTCACAAAGAAGTGCACCTCTATCGCCTTTTGAGGCCTACGTTCAACCTATGTATTCTGCCCCTGGTGCACCCGTTGCGCACATGCACCGCGGGATCCCCACTTACGCCATTCCTATGGCCCCTCCGGCGACATACAACAACCCCGCTGCTTATTCGCAGCCTGTTCTTTCGACATATAACCACGGGAACTCTGCTACACTTGCGATGGGGCGTGTGCCCATAGGCACGAGCACTTTACCCGCCGTACGTGCACAACATATGCCGATGGAAGCCGTAGTCAAGTGTACATTTGTTCCCACTCTTCCGGACGAGCTTTCCATCACGACAGGCGAGCGCATCTTCATCGTCGAACAGTATGACGATGGCTGGAACCTGTGTGCGAATAGAAGAGGTGAACGAGGAGTAGTCCCCCGTGAATGCTTAGAGCACGCACCCTTTGACCAGCCTGACGTCGGTTGGGGGAACATGAAAAGGATCAGCAGTCTGAATCCTGATGAAAGAAAATTTTAGTCGTTTGCGGCGGACACTTGAAATGGGTATGGAAATATCCAAAATCGCGGAATCGCATTGTCTGACCTGCCCACAGGATACTGATAGCTTGCCTAGTGTTTATTGTGATGCCCTTCTCCCCAGGCAGACCCTATAACCCCGAATTCATCCCGAACTTTACCGCTATCTTTATTAGGCGGGGTGATGCTTGTAACCCTCTGAGAGACTGTTGCAGTTGTAGTCTGGTTGTTTCTTTAGGCCGTGCTACAACTTTGGTGGCATCATGTATGGTCGGTATGAGATCAAATTTGACGACACTCTGAGACGTCTTTCAAGACAATTAGCTTGTAGCCTACTCAGTAGTTTGTGCAATGGCCTAGGAAGATACCTGCAACAGGGCTTTCCTCGGAATCTCCACTCGGAAATGGAGAAGATATTGGGCATGTCAAGTTGTGTAGGTGGTTATAGAAGGCTAAGGAGACTGCCAGCTTGGCAAGGACTATGTACTGTATAACAAACTGTGTTACAGATCAAACCGTCAACACCGCGCGGGTACGGAGCTCACTGAAAATTGTGTATTGTATCACACAGAAATGGAACTCCACGGATACATAGACATGTAGAAATCATACTCGGACATGTTCAAAGGTGTCGTCTGTTGATCATGGAGTAAAACAACCAAATGAACACTTCTTCCGTTAAAATCAAAACACTAGTCCTCGTGGTCAAATTTCGACAGTACCCAAGTTATCATCCATCATGTCTGCTCCACACTCACTGAATACAATGCTTCCTTTCACTATGTTGATGGACCAATCAGTCATCCCCCCACGGCTTGCAACTTGCTACCCTTCCAACAGCTGCCAACTGAAACGATCGTCATACCTCTGCCATTGTGAATATGGCACGGCGTCCTGCATCACTCACTCCAACAAGGGATACAAGGTATGATATACAACTAATGGTGATGTTACAACAATTTAGGGCCTAGCTGTACATACGACACATTCCTGCCATCACATCCATGCTTCACGCCGCTGCTTTTATGGAGTCTCCGTTCTGTTTGGACTTGTGGCGAATCACAATATAGGCATCGCTTGTTGGTCCCCCCTGGACGGCCTCAATTTCACCAGGGACGACGCCAGCATGGTCATGTTTACTTCCTTTCCTGAAATAAATACTGAGGACGGTGGCAAGTGCAATAGACTTGGGGAAACGGACCTCTCTGCACGAATTAACATGAGGTCATGAGAGAGGAGGCCGTGACCAGCAACAGGTCCCCAGTACGATGTTCCCGCCAACGATCCAATGATGCAGGTGCCGACGAGAATAGACAAGTAAAAACGGTATTGGGAGTACCATTTCGGTGCTAATAGTACAGGTAAGCTCTCAGCGACGGGGGATGTCGAATGCAAAATGCTCACTCCAACCGGCCGAGGTAGCCCTGTTATCAGCGTACCAGAGCATGGTGAAGCCGAGCCATTGACACAGGAGAGCGGAGGTGGGTTGCAGGGTGATAGTGGACCAGGCGACGACGGCGGGTGACACACCCAAAATCAGGCGTGGATAGCCCTTGAAGCCATCGAGACCAGCAAACTCCATACCCCAGTGCAGGGCACCTGCCACGAAATGAGCTCCGAGTGAGTGGACACAGGAAAGAGACGCACCGAGGAAGGAGAGCAAGACAGCACCGTAGGTGACTTGGAAATTGAGGGCTTGGTCCAAGACTGTGAGTGCGACACCCGGATCAATATTTGTGAGCGTGCCGGCGGCAGCCAGGCCAGCCTGGTGTGAGAGATAGATAGTGGTTCCTGCGGAAGCGACATAGGGCAGGCCGCCAGCAAGACCCATGACAAGGTATGGAGTGGGCACTGTTGTGGCGACTGCCGAAGTGATTCCAATCTAGCGACGGCGGATAAGCGGTGTGTGAGAGGTAAAGGACGGCTAGATACCCACGAAAGAGTCCTTTGTGGGCTTGACACTGTCGACAGTGAATACACCGCCAGCAATGGAGCGGGCCCAGTCTGTTAGAGAGTTGCCGACTTCCTCTTTGACATTCAGGCGAGCGTGCTCGATGGTCTGGCTGCCTGGTCTGCCCGAGACCGAGCTGGCGGCAAAGCGGGCATGAAGGAGGGGAAGGGGAGGGCGTAGGGGAGGGCGTAGGAGTCGACGTGAGGCGCGCAGGGCGGGTGTGAGGACGATGGGTCGAAGCGGGCGGGAGAGCACACTCATACTGACGACGGAGCTGAAGCTGCACGAGGGGCACTCAAGCATACCCCTGTAGTCGAGTAGCGTGACCTCCTGTGACGACCCACCACAGCTTCAGTCTGCCCGCATCTCACAGGGCCCAAGGATGCAACGTTCTTGGGTATTAAGCTACGCTCTGACCTACTCATTACAACCGAACGAACGACGTGTCGATCCCATGAGAAAAGTCCCAGATACAGATCCTCTATTGCAAGTCGAACGTCCGTCAGTACTGAAATCATTGGCCGACTCGACCACGCCCTCACCTGGTCTTCCCCACACGACACGATCTACAAAATCGTACCCATCAATTGCCGGCCCTGCGATCATACTTCCTCTTCCCCACCTTTGTACTGTCTTGAGCCACGCAAAAGATCCGCCCCGTGTGCCCACCAGTCAGGTCGACTACTAACGCTCCTGTCGTTCTGTCCCACACCTATTTCCCTCGTTTCAGTTCATTTCAATGCAAATTTTTTTCTGGTCTGTACCTTGACCGTGCAATCATAGCTGCCGCTCACTGCGAATTCGTCTCCCACCGCCACGCTTCGTACTGGGTGCGAGTGCCTCTCGGGTCCACGAACAGGTCCGGTAGAAGCGATTCGAGTTCCGCAAACGCTGCAGATCCTGAAATCACCCCCCGATGCATGCAAGTCTTGATGGGTTTGATGAAACGACTCCGACAACGACGAATGCAAGAAGAATGTGCTCCGTGACGCTGACGTGTCGCCACCTAAATCTTCCTGTCCCATCACTAAAGGATTCAGCGGCTGGCCTGTGGCTGGATTATCAAACTCTGGACACGTTGACCATCCACGTTTAGTCCTCATGTCAAACATTCGGACATGTCTATCTGAAGAACCTGACAGGACGAACGGCGGGGTTAGTTCCACGGAAGAAATCCTAAAATAGAGTTCAAAAGCGATGTTCAAAAGCGATTTATCAGAACATGGTGGGACGCACGCTCTCGCATGGTGATCCTCGAAATGACTGATCAATGCCCCTGTTCGTGCATCCCAAACTCGAACCGACCGATCTCCGGACCCAGAGACGATCACGCCACCAGCAATTGACACTGCGTTCACGGCTGCTCGGTGACCTCGAAGAACCAATTCTGGTCTGAGACCAGGAAACGCATACGTCCGAATGGTTCGATCTGACACGGTAGTATTCAGCCCGGTTACATACCATACGACTGACATTTACACACCTTTGGAACACGACACCAATCTTCCATCGTCAATTCGGACGCACAAAACACTGTCTTGGTGATCTCTCAATACCTTGACCAATTTGAACTTGGCCAGATCCCAGACGACAACACGACAGTCGCTCCCACCGCTCACAAGGACACCAGCCCTGCAGTTCCTGTGACACTCCCTTGAATGGTCTAGCGATCCACAGCTTCCGTCCTCGGGCACTCTTACTGTTGTGGCTGTGACGCACAAGCTCAATACGCTGGAAGCGTGCATACCCGCAACTCTCCGTCGAACCCTGTTTGTGTTGAGATCCCATTCGCGAACGGTACGGTCCTTAGAACCCGTGAAGAGCACTCGAAGAGGCCCATAGGCTGAATCATAAGACCATAATGCGAGACAGTAAACGGCAGCAGTGTGGCCTCCTCCTTCGGCTCCTGGCAGAGTTCGTAGACGGTACGTCCCGTGGCGAACGCGGTTGCGTAGAAGTGTCTGGGTTTGGTGGAGAAGTTTATAGTTGGCCGTTAGGGTTGTACCAGTGCGAGAACCACTGGACAGGGTATGGCGCTGTGAGAAAGTTCGAATTACTGTGGTTGCGGTGGAGTTGCTTCTGCATATCGGGATCAACGTTGCTGGCGACGAGATAGAAGCAAATTGGCCAATCGGGCTTTGGAAATCGTAGTCCTGGAGGCTCAGGCTCATAGAAGTGGATCCAGTTCCAGGGCCCGCATCTTCAATTAGGATGTTCTCGCCCTCCACAACGCTTCCCTCATCCTCTCCCTCTTCTTCGTCGCCCATTCCTTCATCTTCGTCCCTGTCCTCGCGGGTCGTGCCAGAAGCAGATGCACCGACGACAGCCTCACTCTGTTGAGGTGAGAGGCTGATCGGCTGTGATCGCCACTCCCAGCCGCGGGTATGACAGAGGTCGCGCCATAGGGTCTGATCGTTTGCAAGAAATTTCCATCGCTTGCAAACCAGTGTACTGTTCAAGAGTACAGTAGCGGGGAGTAACATGAATATCTGTAAAGATAGTTCTGGTGGTAAAGACTAGACCGGGAAAAGAGTACAAAGAATGTGAGTTTGAACAAGTGCAGACACACGAAACGCACCCCAACAAGATCGAACTGGAGGAGAGGTACAATGCGTCGTTGGATCACAGCCAGCCGGGAACGGGGCAGCGATGCCAGTAGTTGGTATGCAAGCTCTGAGTATATACATCAAGGTTAAGACAGTCTGAATACCGTACTTGAATGACACTGCACTCGCCTTCTCGTTCCGACTCGGACGCATGGCGTGCGGTCGTGTGCCACTCGAGACTGCGTTGTACGCCTTTGCCTTTGTTGCTGTTAAGGGCGCGGCCTTTGAACTGGGTAGCTTCCTGCGCTCTTGGAGAGGTAAACTGTGGCCTATTCGAGGACAGGGTAACATCAACATTGACGGGACTAGCAGCGGTGGTAGCAGTAGCATTGGCAGATTCGCAAACCAAAGGACATGGAACGGCGTCGACAAGCGGTGGGGAGCCGAACGAGCCGTTTAGCGTGGTTCGTTGGAGGTCTGCGTCAGAAGAGCCGCCGTTGGGAACGCTGGTCATGGTATGTTGTCACGAGAAGGGACGGACCACGAGCTTGATGCACGGATGTGTTGCGTCTGTGCGGACTTCAGGGCTTCAGACTTGCCAGCGATTAGGCCAACTGGCGACGACGTTGTTTACCACCCAACGTTTGCCAAGGACGTGTTGTCGCACCGCGTCCCTCCAAGTGCTCTACGGGACGTGTTCACCAACCAGCACGCAGGCTGAGTGACCATCATACCTTGTTCAATGCCAATCACTGTCCCTGCACGTTCTGTATGGCCGCTATCGACCAGATTTTCTTTTCGTGCTGACGGTGGGCTCGTAGATGTGTTGGCCAGAGCAAATCAGCCCATGTACGGGGTGCGAAGGTGCTGCGAGCGAGTGGTGGAATGTTCTGGAGGCTCGCACTCGAAATCTCTTAAGTTCACGCTCGTCCAACGCGCTTCACGAGCGCAGTCCGCGCTGCATTCCCCGCCCTTGAGTCTCCTCCATCTCCCAGCTCAAGCTTTTCAAGTCGCAAACACCTGTACGAAGGATGTCGATGTCAAGCACCACGGCAAACTGGCACTGGAAGAACAAGAATGTGACACCGTGGGCGAAAACCTGGTTTCGGGAAGAACTCACAAAGATCTCTATTCAAGGAGACGGTGGGGAGAACGTCAGGATCACCTCGGCCTTGTGGTTAGAGGGAGACGTCGAACTTGGTCAACGCAAATCAAAGTACGCATCATGCCCTCGTGTCACCGTTTCGTGACCAGTCTGGACGTGCGTCTGCAGGCTGATCACCATCTACGACTGCAATGTCTCCGTCGAATGGTCTGGGACTGCAAGCGATGGCACTGAGATCACAAGTAAGGTGACCATCCCCGAGGTGTCTCATGAAATCACACTAGATCGCCTGTCCGATTACACCGCAAGTCACCCACCACTTGTCTAGCCTCCCGTCGACTCACTCGTTCATGATGTGACAGTACCAGTGGGCAGAGTGCGAGAGCACCAACCCAGCTATCACGGCACTTTATGCTCTTGCCAAGGAACGCCTTCCTGCAGCGCTCGAGGCCAAGTTCGCCGAGTTTCCGGTCGCGATTATTGAGAAGCATGGCAAAGACTTGACCATTAGCGAGGAGCCTAGTCGGGCAGGAACACCCGCTGTAACGTCCACGCCTGCCACGCCCTCTGGTACCGTTACTTCACCGGCCTCCGCTTCGGTGAAGCCTGCCATACTAGCAAAAGCCATTCTCAACACGTCCAGGATTGTCAAGGAAGCGTCGTTCATGGCTGCGGCTGATGACCTATTCGGGTTGCTCACTGATCCGCAGCGTATTCCGTCGTGGACGCGCGCACGCGCAGAGGTGCGTCAGCTACGACGAGCAGAAACGGTCAGAAGAGATTAACTAGAGTTTCAGTCGGCTGCCAAGCCTGACACGCCGTACTCGCTCTTTGATGGAGGGGTAAGGGGTCGATTTATTTCACTGGTGCCAGGCAAGGAAATTGTTCAGACATGGGCGCTGGCAAGCCCGATATGGCCGTCGGGTATGCACGTCGATCTAGTATCTCTCGGGTAGTTATCTCACGTCTATCGTAGGACATGAGGCGACGCTCACCACGACATTCGAGCAATCATCGGATTCCACAAAGGTAACGTTCACCCTGGTGGGTGTGCCAAACGGCTTGGAGGACGAGCTTGAACGTAATATCGACGGGTATTAGTAGGTGTTCTCATAACGTCTCGCTGGACGTGACTGATGTTGTCGTATTCAGCATTCGTGGTCTCAAGTCCATCGGGTATGTGCCGTTGATTGTTTCTCCCCCATATACACAACCTAGACGGGCACCAAGAACAACGTGACTGCGAAAGAACAGAGCAGCCACAGCGGTTGCGGTTGCGGTCCTTGCTGTTTACCCAACCCGTCATACTCGCTCATTTCGCTGCGTTTCTTTGCAAAGTGAACTTGTGTGGTTGATGTGCTTATGCTGATGATCTATGTTTCGCTGTGGGTTTGATGACACAGGCTGGGCAGCGTGCTTTGAACAAGCGGCTGAGGAGGGAAAGGGTAGGGGGTGTCAGGAGGACTGGTCGTGTACTAGACGAGGGACCCCGGGGTGAATGTAAACAAGCAAACAAATTGAGCGCCACATTCGAATTCTGTTTGCCCGCTTCTCGTCCTCGCCGAGAATTTCGTTCCCTCTGCACCCTCCTTTTCTCAAAGACATGGCCGCCGTTGCAGTTGACGAAATCCGTGCTACTTCCTACGTCGGGTTCGACTCCATCACCCAGCAGATTGAGCACAAGCTCTTGAAACGCGGTTTCCAGTTCAACGTCATTGTCGTCGGTGCGTCGTGGTGTCGTCGAACACACTGAATCATGCGTTATGCTTGAGAAAATGTAGGACAAACCGGTCTTGGAAAGTCGACGCTCATCAACACCATCTTCGCATCGCACTTGATTGACTCCAAGGGTCGTCTGGAATCTGATGATCCTGTCAGACAGACCACTGAGATCCAGACGGTTTCGCATGGTGTGTTTTTACTCGACGTAGACTCGTCATCCTGTTGACGTCGACCAACCGGACAGTCATCGTTGAAAATGGTGTCAAGCTTCGCTTGAACATTGTTGACACCCCTGGTTATGGTGACCAGGTGAACAATGAAAACTGGTGTGTAGAATGTGCTATGGTATGATGTGCCCTCCTGATGGGCGATAGTTGGGACCCCATTGTGAAATACATCAAGGACCAACACAGCGCATACTTGCGCAAAGAGCTGACCGCTATGCGTGACCGGTATATCCAGGACACACGCATCCACTGCTGCCTCTATTTCATCAGTCCGACTGGCCACTCGCTGCGTGCCATTGACGTGATTGTGATGAAAAAGCTGAGCGAGGTGGTGAATGTCGTTCCAGTGATAGCCAAGGCGGACAGCTTGACTCTGGAGGAGAGAGAGGCGTTCAAGCAAAAGGTACGCATGACGAATTAGCCGAGGGAGGCTGTGCTGACTGAGAGACAGATCCGGGCTGAATTGGTCTACCACAACATCCGGTTGTATCCGTTCGATACGGATGACAACGACGAAGAGGAGGTTCAGTTGAACGAGTCTATCCGGGTGCGTTGGCGAAAGTGGGTGCTGACATGTGAACTGAGACGTTTCGCAGAACATCATCCCATTTGCTGTGGTTGGGTCTGAGCGCAGCGTGATCATTGGGGGCAGATCGGTGCGTGGACGGAAGAACCGGTGGGGGGTGGTGAATGTGGAGGACGAAAACCACTGCGAGTTTGTGCACCTGCGCAACTTCTTGACGCGGACACACCTGCAGGACCTGATCGAGACGACGGCGCAGATCCACTACGAGGCGTTCCGGTCCAAGCAGCTGCTCGCGTTGAAGGAAGGGGTGCAGCAGAGGCCGGCTGCGAACCAATAGAGAGGCTGTCGAGTGTGTGGGGGGGGGGATACCCGGGGAGCTGGTTATGCGGACTGTTCCTGTCGTCGTCGTCACTCACGTTCGTTTACCGATCTTGATTATCTCACTATGTCAATTTGTGGTGTGTCATCTCGGACGTCTCGGACCAAACTCGCTCCGCTTCTGATCCAAGCTATGCACGCTCCCACCTAGCTCTCTCTGCTGGCCACCATGGCCTCCTCCCCGTCCCTGCTCGCCCGCTGTCGTGCCGCCCTCGGTGCCTTCAGCATCGAGTCCCTCTTTGCCCGCAAACGCGGCCCTGGCACTCTCCGCACCGTCTACGTCAATCAGGACCTCCCCGACCACTTCTTCGACCACAAGCACAGACCGCTCAAGGCTCACGTCTATCCCACAAACCAGGTCATCTCCTCAAAGTACACCATCATCACCTTCCTCCCACGCAACCTCCTCGAGCAGTTCCGTCGTATTGCGAATATGTATGTTCCCCCTTTTACCCCCTCTCCTCTCTCCCTCACCCCCTCCAGCTTCTTTCTCGCAATAGACGTCATCCAGTTCTTCCCAGAGTTTTCCACGATCTCTCCCGGTCTCGTCATCTTCCCCCTCCTCTTCATCCTCACATTTACTGCCGTCAAGGATGGCTATGAAGACATCAAGCGCCACCAGTCCGACCGTCGCGTCAACCACTCCACCGTTCAGGTCCTCTCTGGCCCAGACTGGTCCAATCCAAATCTCTCAGGTACCAAGAGTCGCACTTTTGTTAGGGGCATCGTTCCAAAGCGTCGTCTCACCCACCGCCACACCGAGTCTGCCGCATCGTCGGATCCTATCATCAAGTTTGACACCCCCGTTCCCCCTCCCGATAACAAGACTCCAAACGTATACTGGAACAAGACCCTCTGGGAGGACGTCCGCGTCGGCGACTTTGTCAAAGTCATGAATGACGAACATATACCGGCGGACATCCTCATATGTGCTACCTCCGAGGACGAGAACGTCGCCTTTGTCGAGACAAAGAACCTCGATGGAGAGACCAACCTCAAATCCCGCAGTGCATCTCCAGCTCTCGTCGGTCTTCGCACTGCCCAGGACTGTGCCAACACCGCCTTTACGGTCAATTGCGACCGTCCGGACACTAACATGTACAAGCTCAACGCCACTGTCAATCACAACGGCCAGATAGCTCCCGTTGACATCCAGATGGCCCTCTTACGTGGCACTGTCCTTCGAAACACAGATTGGGTTATCGGCCTCGTCCTCTTCACTGGCGCGGATACCAAGATCGTCCTCAACTCTGGTAGTACCCCAAGCAAGCGCAGCAGAGTGGAACGTCAGATCAACCCTCAAGTGTACGCTGCTCGCTTCCTCTTCCCCTCGTTCACCATCCTCACTCGCTTCTAGTCTCATCAACCTTGCTCTGCTTCTTGTAATGGCAGTCGTGTGCGGTATTGCTGACTCACAGATCGAGAAGCAGCTTTATCCGAAAGGCGCCCCATGGTTTTACGGCGATGACCTTTCTGACGACAACCCGAGTATAAACGGCCTGATCACCTGGGCATTCGCACTCATCACGTTCGTGACCCACGTCCTCCTGTGCTTCAGATGCTCATACCGTGTTCCAGGTTCCAGACTATTGTACCCATATCATTGTACATATCTATTGAGGTTATCAAAACCTGTCAAGCGCTGTTCATCTACTTTGATTACGACATATTCTACAAGAAGACAAACCAACCGACGCTCGCTCGGAGTTATAATTTGTCCGATGATCTCGGACAGATCGAGTACATATTTTCTGACAAGACGGGGACATTAACACAGGCACGTTCACGTCTTTTATGACAGCCCCGCAATCTCGTCTCATGCACCCCCAGAACCTAATGGTATTCAGAGAGTGCTCCATCGGCGGTGTGGTGTACCACGGCGACCCCGAAGAGGTCGAGGACCTTGACATCGTAAACACCGCAGCCGACGGGGGCAGAGATGATCATCAAAACGTAAGCCCCGACTCGTCATTCGGCTCTCCCTCCCCCGGGCCCCGTTATCCTACGAGTCCCACGTCCGATCCACATACCGTCTCACCCACGCCCGCTAAGCTTCCCAGTGGCGTGCTCCGGCATTTCAGCGACCAACAGCTGAGCCAAGATTTGGCTCGGGCCGTCAACGCCGAATTCGGATCCGAGAATGAGGCACAAGCCCGCGCATTAAACGGCTTTTTTTCCGTCCTGGCGCTGTGTCATACTGTCCTCGCTGCTGTCGATCCCCAGACAGGCGCTGTCGAATACAAGGCACAGTCACCCGACGAAGCGGCTCTCGTCCAGGCAGCTGCGGATGTCGGATACGTTTTCCGAGGTCGGGATAGGGAGATACTTACGCTTCAGACGCCGTTTTCAAACGAAATAGAACGATACGAGTTACTCGACATTCTTGAGTTTACAAGTGCTCGCAGGCGCATGAGTGTCATTGTACGCAAGCTCGACGAACACGACTCTCGGCTGTTCCTCTTAGCAAAGGGAGCCGATAGCGTCATCTTCGAGAGGTTGAAGTCGGGTGGAGACGAGCTCAAGCGAACGACTGAGACTCATCTCGACAATTTTGCTAACGCAGGGTTCAGGACCCTTACGTTGGCCTACAAGGTCATACCGGGTATGTACCCCTCGTCTGTCCTACTCATATATTTATCTCGTTCGATTCAGAGGACGAGTACGAGAGATGGAGTGAACGGTATCACGAAGCTTCCACTGCGCTCGAAGACCGGGAGACGAAAATGGAGGCTGTAAGCGACGAGATGGAGAGAGACCTTCGTCTGCTAGGAGCCACTGCAATCGAAGATCGTTTGCAAGATGGGGTGCCTGAAACGATCGCTGACCTCAAGCTTGCAGGTATCAAGGTCTGGGTGGCTACCGGCGACAAGCTGGAGACCGCAATTGGTATTCGCTCATTATATCTACTCATCCGTTGTCTACTGACCCTATCTCCGTTGCACAGCCATTGGTTATAGCACAAATCTCATCGCCGATGACTCGAACGTCATCATCATTCGCGGCAGGGATGCTGGACCTTCCGTCTACCAACAAATGGCTAAAGCCATCGAAGAGTTCTTCCCGAATACTAACGTTCCAGAAAGGAAGGATATCGCTGATGTCGCGACTTCAGGCTCCGGTCCTTATCCATTGCATCACCTAAATGCCAGCACCAATTCCGTCGTGAGCGAAGGTAACGGCACACGGCGGGGGGGATATGTGCTTGTCATTGATGGCACGGCGTTGGACCATGTGGGTGTCTCGCGATGGACGGGTTTTAGACACTTACACCTAGTCCAGGCTCTTGGTGATGAACACAACAAGCAGTTGCTGTTGCATCTCGGGACTCGATGCGAAGGTGTCATCTGCTGCCGTGTCTCCCCTCTTCAGAAAGCTCTTGTTGTCAAACTCGTCAAAGACGGCCTTCGCGTAATGACACTCGCAATTGGTGACGGTGCCAACGATGTCAGCATGATCCAAGCGGCTGACGTTGGAGTCGGCATTGCCGGTGAGGAGGGTTTACAGGCTGTCAACTCATCCGATTATGCTATCGCCCAAGTAAGTCGCCCCATCAAGGGATTGTGTGACATTTCATCGTCTCACTTTATGAATAGTTTCGGTTCCTCAAGCGACTGATTCTCGTCCACGGTCACTGGTCTTATGCGCGCAACGGATCTATGTAGGTCATTTTCCCTTTGTCAATCCCGACACCACGTGACCTTGGACCGTTGCAGGGTCGTCAACTTCTTCTACAAGAATATTGTGCAGGTGGGAGTACTTTGGTGGTTCCAGATCTATTGTGGTTGGAGTTCTGCATAGTACGTCTATCCAATCGCGATGCTTTCGCGATCCCGAAAACTCATCCCCCCTTAGTGCCTTTGAGTATACTTACCTGCTTTTCTGGAATTCATTCTGGACTGTTGCCCCCGTGATTGCTATTGGCCTTTTTGATCGCATAGTCGGTATGTGGTTCTGACTGCTCACTCCGTTTGTCTCACCCCACCTTTAGATGCTGATGTTCTCATGGCCTTCCCTGAGCTCTATCGGTACGGCCGTGAACGGACTTGGTTCTCTTTGAAGCTCTTTTTTATCTACATGATCGATGGTGTCATACAGGTGTGTCGGATTAGTTTGCAGGTTGTTTGGTGCTGACCATTCCTTTAGTCTGTCCCGCTGTTTTTCATTATCACCTATACGTATTTCACCACCACCACTCGCTCCGACGGTTATGGCATTCAGATATACGAGTACTCTACGGTAAGCTTTTCTCGATAACCTCATGCCTTGTTTTCTGACCTCCGGAAGACGATGGTCTTTTCTGCCGTGGTAGCTGTCAACTTGTTCAACGGTCTCAACACCAATGTATGGACTGGATGGGTCTTCTTTGCGGTTTTCTTCGGAATCGTGTTTTTGTTCCTTTATACGGTACTGCCTTTACTTTGCTCACTGCACCTCGAGTACTGAACGCTTTCTTGCAGGTTGTGTATAATGCTATCAGTCCAGGCTGGTTTGTGACCGACGTCTATGGCAACAACCATTTTCTATTCAGATCTGCATACTTTTGGCTGTGTCAGCCACTCTGTGTCGCGATTGCACTTCTTCCCAGATATCTATACCGCGCATGGGAAACTGGCTATGCCCCAGGCGATTTGGAATTGCTTCGTTATATCAGAAAAACGCAACCAGACCTGGACATGGCTACTGCTCGACGCCGTGATCATAAAGGTCCAGTATCGAAATGGAGACCATCGTCACAGATGTCACACCCAGCGTCAATTGCATCAGCGCCTTCGGGTACCGCAGCAGCTGGAAGACCGGTCGGAAACTATAGTGTGGACACGTTTTCCTTGGATCCTCGCAGGACCGCTGCGAGCCGCACAGATATGTCTACCGGCATGCGTTCCGTGCACCGCGGTTTCGATTTTGCGACAGAGGAAGGCGGTGTTGCGATACGTCGGATGCAAAGTAATTTATCTGAGCGTCGACAGAGCAATCTCCACCTTCCTTTGGATGAAGAGGCAGAGCGGTCACCGAAGAAGAAACCCCCCCTGCGTATCTTTTCGCTAAGGCGCAAAAGGCCCACAATACCGAACAAGGAGGATTAGGTACTCGAACGTCCACGTTTATATGACCTATTGCTATCTGTTGCTTCCATTGCATATTTCACGTTCTTTGTATGGCTTTATCACTGTATTTGCTTTGCCCACCTACTCTCCCCACGTAAGTTACCGTTCCTTGGACCTGATTCTAATTAGAGATGGAAGGATATCGGGACTAATGCAGTGTGCATGCCTATCTGTGAACAAGACATCCTGGTGGTGGAAGTTGATGCACGCATGTTCGCCTTCGCTCGTAGAATTAGTAGAGTGGGACAGAAAGGTGAGTGCTGAATGAGATCGTATAGATATCACTACGGACAAATGAGAAAGAAGAGTACGTCACATCCAGGCGCAGTCCGCTCGAAATCATGTCATGATCTCGTCCCACTCACCCCACTCACCGCCAACGGCCCGCAGTTGAACCTTTTCCCCTGAGGTCCCAAAGTATGCAGCCTTGAACCAAGTCTTCATATCTTCCTCCACGAACGGACCATAAGACTCTCCAGGTGGTTGCCCAGGTACATTCCACCTATACTCGTACTTCACGTCGGCAGAGAGGGGGAACCAATCGTCCTTGACCTGTCCACTAGATCGCACATTGCGGACGAGTTCTTCAAAGGTTTTCGAATATATGTCGGTGTCTCCGAGTGACATGATACTCGATGCAAGATGAGTGATCAGGTCAATGTCGGACGTGCCTTCGGACGGTCGCTTGTCCACGACCATGCTGGAATCGTCCTTTGATCTACCGTTCTTCTGTTTTCTGAAGGCTACTGTCAATACACACGACTATTGCAACTTTCGTATGGTGCACATACCCAGAGTTCCTCTTTGACCTTATGCCCAACCGCTGCAATGCCTCTAGCACTGTCTCTCCGCGCTTGAGCATACCGACAAGTTGCATTTCCAACGTAATCTTTCCACCGCTTTCCTCAAGCTCTCTCTCTTCTGCTTTTATCTTCTCCTTCTGCATCTTGTCTTGTTGGCGTTTCCTACGCCGAGCTATTTTCATCTCCTTTTCGTCGACACCGTCCATCCACCGATCGTGCACGGCATGGGGATCAAAGGTCTTCACATACGTTCCATCTGCAGCAAACTTGCCCTCCTCCATCTCCTCCCGCATATTGAACGAGGAGATTTCGTACCCCATCCCCACCTTCTTCCTCCGCTTAGCATCGTCCTCGTCTTCCGGCTCATCTTCGTCTTCGCTTTCGCTCTCGCGCTCAGATTCGTTAAACTCTTGGCCCTCAATGTCACCTAAACGCAGAAATGCGTCCTTCTTTGCCTGACAAGGCGCACCGTCCCCATCTTTCCCTGCCTCCCTTTCTGCCATGGAGAACATGTCGTCCTCGTCCCCACCGGTCTCACCGGTTTCGTCCTTTCTGCGACTGTAGACGACGCCTTCCCCGTCGTCGCTCGAGTCGCTCTCGTAGCCTTCGTTCCGTACACGTCCTTTACGCTTTGCAGAGGGGATCTCGAGAGCATTGTCGACCTCTTCGGCAAAGTTGGAGGGGTCATCGCTGGGGTCGGCAAAGCGTAGTTTCTTGGGGGGCTGTTGTTCTCCGGAGGTGGCAGACCGCTTCTGTGCTGTGCGAGTTTGCATGTCGTGCAGAGGTCGGGGTGTATCGGATAATTTGCGGGTGTTTGTCGTCCGAGCCAGAGACGGTCACGTTACTGATAGTACACATCTCAATTATAACAACACAACTAGCAATTATCTTTTAGCACGTAGCAGATCGTAAGCGTAAGCGGCTTCAGGCACTATAGATCATACGGCCGTCGCCTTCATGATAGCAACTACATATGCGAGCTGATCCTCGATGGAAGCACGCGAAATGAGAAGGGTTCTTGAAAGCCCCTTGAGTTGGGTTGGGGCACCAAGTTTCTCCGCGATCGCGGCGTTTTCGGACGAGTACAGCACGCAGACTTCTTTGCCAGCCGGCGCAATAAGCTGAACAACGTGGCTCAGTGCGGGTTAGGGGTTGCAAAATCTACCATACCGTTTGAGAGGACTCAAAACGTCGCAGGAACATCGAGAAGCTTTCCTGCTGCGTTGTTTCCGCAGAAGGGTCGAGAACGACTTGAGCCGTCCCATCGCTCTTGAAGGTGCTTACCATAGCAAGCGCGTCCTCTGCAGAGTAGAAGAGCGCCACCTTGCTACTGGAGGAGTTGCCAATCTGAATGTCGCTGATTCGCGCTTTAATTTCGCCACAGTCCTTTAGGACCAGCGGAAGTTCACTATCACCAAAAATCACTTTGAATGTCGTCGAGAACCTGAAACAATAATGAGACAGACTTCCAACGGTTCAGAAAAAGATCTGACTCGTTTTCAGCGGCTGGTGTAGAGTTTGCTGTCGAACCTTGGTATCTGCGAGCTAACTTAGCATGACATATGATAACGAGGCGACCTCAACTGACAGTGGTCCAAATATGGTTGATCGGAAGGATGACTGGCTGACGTCAAACATGTTGACGGACGTTTGGGTAGAAGGGAAGAGGTGTTCCTTGGCGAGTTCGATACTAAATCATACTTTGATCAGCATAAAGCCAACCATTCAAGCGTAGCATGTTGTACCTCTTTTTCACGACTTCATCGGCCAGAGGAGCAACAGTGGGTGAAACAGAGGAGCCATTCGGCGGAGTTGGGGTTTCCTGGCCTGCTCCAAGTACAGAGGACGAGGTGTCTGCGACAGGATCACCTGCCTTGCTTCCTTCCGCGACCTCAACCGAAGACCCATCGGGCAAATCATCTCTTACTAGTGTCGACATTAAAGTCGACTCTCGCACGTCCTCGACTTCCTGCAATTTCGTGGCAGGATCATCTTCGTAATCAGCAAGGACTTCTGGATCTGTCTGGAGTCCAGCCAGCTTAAGTAACTCATCCCCCGAGGGAGGGGGACCCGGTTTGGAGTTCGACGTCGCCTCATGGTCCTGGTCGACCATAATACCCACTCCAGTTACTCGTGGCATGTCTGGAGCCTCTTCCATCTCATCGGGCTGACCATGTTCAGTGGTGGTACCCGTAAACTTCCCCTTGACACTCTTCAAAATCCCTTTGGTGGCGGTGAGTAAGGAGCTGCGGTTCCTGGTGGTTATGCCGGAAGAGGACCGGCCAGGACCAGACTTGCCGCCCCGCTTAGCGACATTGCGGCTTGAGCCACTAGCAGAAGGCGGCTCAACTGCGCGGATGGACATCAAACGGGCTTTAGCCGTTATGCGGGAATGTGTGTTCGTGGTCTCAGAAGTGGTTGCATCAATGAGTTTGACGAGAGGATTTGCAGCTCGGGCACGGTGGAGGGGGAGGACGGGGTCTCTCTGAATTTCCGGCGCTTCATCGGCAAAACGTGACGGTGAATCAAAAAGGGGGTCAGGAGAATCAAAGGTCGGCGAGGAAGGGACTTGAGATTCGAGAGCTGCATCGTCTGGAGGCGGAAAAGTATCCGGAGGTGTGGATTGCAGTCGTGGCCGGGCTTCTGTTTTTTGAACTGCCACTTGTTCATCCATACTCTGATCGATATCAATTGGATTGCCACTGTAAAAGTGTTCAAGATCGTCGAATGCGATCTTTTTGGACCCGCTTGGGCTCCCGTCCGCCATAGATGGGTTCTGCTCTCCGATGGTATCTCCTGCATCTTCGCCACCCACTTGCATGAGCTCGTCTTCCACCTCAACTACATCTGGATCTGTCTCACCATCTGCGTCGAGTTGTGAATTGTCTGCAGATGGCATACGTTTAGGGGCCGGTCTTCGTGGTCCTGGAGAAGAAAGTCTTCTCCGTTTGGATGACTTGACGGATGCTCCCCCAGCTTTCGGCGCCCCTGTAGATATCCTATACCTCGGCTTCGGGTACCCTGGTTCGTCCTCAGCGCTAATCTGCACCCGCCGGCGTTTTCGGGATGCCAGCGGTGGCGCTGAGATGCTCGCGATATTTGGACTCGGAACACCCTCGACAGAGGACGACGCTTGGGTTTTTGTGAGGTTGACCTTTCTCTTTGGTCCCTTTCTACCTAGTAATCAACGTCAGTCGCACGACGGAATAGATACCAGTGGGGTGTAAAGATACCTGGCGGCCCAGAGACAAATAACTCCTCTCCCTTCTTGAAAGCGGCAGAATCAGATATGTCTCTACCACCAGTGTCTATACGTTCCCAGAAAGACTCTAGAATGTGCTCTGAGCCACCTTGAAACGAGTCTGTGGGTTCCCAACTGGGAACGAACGGATCGGTCAGGGTTCCAACAAGTTTTCGAAAGTGACATACGTGCTTTCATCCCAACCATACCCTTTCCACTATGACACAACCAATAAGTGGATGGTGTGCAGGATGACAGCTCTGAACGAACCTTGACATAGTACTTCTGCACGGCTCAATTGAGTACGATTAAAGTGTTGAAAGAGAATAGATCGCACCCATGTAATTTTTTTACCCTTCCTGTCGTGAACTCGAGCCCTGGTGACAGACTCTGCGCACGGGGAGTCGAGTCAGTAAGGACCTCGAACGAACACAGAAAAGAAGACAAAATATACAGACCGACTTCGTACTCTTGCGTTCCATCCATGTGAGAAGTCTGCAGGACCCACCACCACTTGCCGCTGGCGTTTTCTAAAACGCGACTCAGCCGATGGGAAAAACATTCCATTTTCGGTGTATGTATCCACAGTATCACCAATACACTACAAGTATTAACGGAGCAGCAGTCGTCCACAAACCAAGGGTATAGCAAACACGAGTTAGATAAAATCAATAGGGAATAGGGTAATGTCAAGAACGTTAGTCCAACTCAGGTGTGGATAATTGTGACGACACCAAGCACTCCTTTACCCAGTTTACATCCCCGACGACGACGCCTCCACCTAGTTTGACTGATCTGAGAAGCGTTCGTTCTTTAACAACAATATAGTCGAAATCCCTCATGTGAGCAGCGGGCACCTGTTTCGTATCGGTGACCGCCTCGACCTTGGTGGCACCCATACACAAAATGATCCAGGGAACATACCGGCTGGCTTCTTCAGGAGCATTCTGCAGGCATCGACGTTAGGGTCCGTGCATTGACGTCAAATTAACAGACACACTTTTCTCGCCCGACTTGAAGGAAGGGGAACCAAATCTGCACCAATACACAGCACCGTCTTCTGCAAAAACAGCTTCATTGGCACTCGACTGGCCATAATATCTGTGAGGTGTTCTGTACAGTTTCCCCAGTCGAGATCGACACGCTGGGATATCCTGGCGCCGAGTGTATCAGAGTACCCTGCCGGGAGGAGAAATGGTTGCCAGTCCTGACATATGGTCGACTCAATGCAGATACTCTGAGAGACGTATACAAAACATACCGGCGAAAACTTCCCTCCTGTTTTCAGCCACTCAAACGAGAGGCAGGGAATCCCTAACGCGAGCGCTAGGAGAAACTTAGGCTTTTGATGCGCGTCATCGGATAGAAGAAATACACGATCCAGATTTACTTCTGACCTCCAACGAAAATCTTGCGACGTAGCGATCCATCGTTTGTTGGACTGACTATGTCTGCCTTCCATGATGAATACGCTAGACCAATCTTCAATTACCAGCCCTCCGTGTTGTTTGATAGCGCGCATTGCCTCGTCTTTCGTCTGAATGGGGCTTTCGTTCTTGGGATTAATAGTGACCACGAAACCCGTCTTGACCAACTCCCGCTGGCCTTTGATGGAGGTTGTACTAATAGCCGATTGCCTGGATTGCGTTATGTCAGTGGAAGGCTTTGGCTTGATCGCAGTGATAATATGCTCTGCCACAACTGTGCGCTCCTTCCACTGATTTTGAATGGTCCGATTCGCAATGCGAATGTCACCGAATCCCACTTGGACGGTCGCCATCACCTCCCCGTCATCGACCTCCAGCTTAACCAAGCCGTGAGAATCAGCGTGGCTGACATCGCTAACCACGCCTTTAAAGTCATCCTGGATGGTGATAACTCTGTCGCTGACTAGAAGTTCCCGGCGACGCATGTTCTTGAGTTCGACCTCATCTTCCGTACCATCGTCAAACTTGACCAAATACTTGTTTTTCAGTCCGCGGGAGTAGACGATACCAGAGTAATAGTGACCATCTTGTTTCCACAACGCGAAAACCCGTGAAGCCGGCTCTGCTGTGGGTGCACGGGTAGATGATACCCCAGAACGTAACCTCGTGACAGAACGTGTAGCAACCGCAGGAGTCTCAGATTGCTTGTTTCGGGTCGAACTTGGGGCTTTCGACGTTCCACGAGCTGGGTTTACATCTTCAGTGCGCCTTCTCTTCTTACGCGATGAGATGGGTTTCAAAGACAGAGCTGGCGATAAGTCAACATCATCATCACCTGCAGAATCGGACTCCTCTGCTTCATCTATCTGAACCTCGGAGTGCATAACTCCCTCATCCTTGATGGGACGACATAACAGGTCTTCTGTGCTCTCGGTATCGGATTTGTGGAAACGTTTCCTCCCAACGACAGGCTTGGTTGCGGAAAGAAACGTCGTGGAAGTGTGGTGCGTATGTGGATGTTCCAAAGGTTGTGATCCTCTCCTCTTCTTTGAGGATAGGATATTTCCTAGAACGGCAGGAAGTTCTATCGAAGAGGATGTCTGATCCTGCAGATCTTGCTCTGGAAGTGACGTCGGAACCTCAGTGGGCTCCACCCTTGAAGGTTTTGCTCTGGGGTTTCTCCCTTTCCCTTTCATCGAGGACGAAATAGGCTTTTGAGGCTGTTTTTCAGGAGAAATTAACGGGGCCTACAGAGGTAACGACGGCGTCAGTCAAAGCCTATAATCATCGAAGGAGTGGTACAAATCACCTTTTCAGGAATAGCAGAAGATGGAGCCTTCATTTTTATGCCGTGCAAAGCAACGTGTTCTGTAAAAGCCGTGGATCTTTTAATGTTTCTGGAGGCCACTTCAACGGCTAACGGAACGTCAGCTTCGCTCTCCTCGACCTCTAGGGAATCAGGAACAAGATCTCCGGACTCGTGCACGGACTTCGGACTAATAGGGCGGAAAAGGCTCTTAAGCGGACTCTGCGCTTCAGGTCGAGGTCGACTAGGTGTTTGGGCACTAGGTCCAACCCGGAGGGGTTCAGAGTCGGGAACAACGTCCAGCGCGTCCTCAGATTCCTCGTCTTCGTTCCCTCTCTGAAATTGGTGTCTACGTAGACGAGAATCGACCGTCTTGATTTGAAGTGGAGTTGGACGAGCTAGTGGGTGTGTATTTGAGCTAGTCGTTGGGTCGGATTGGCAAGGCCGCGTTTCCTCCACGCGAGAAGGCTGTGAGATCGCTCCGGTAGTGACGTACGATGGGGGCTCTGTATCGCCTATCAAGTTGCGCATCCTGGCAATTCGATACTGGTTGTTCGGATGCACCATCCTTAACAAGCTCCTGGGGTTACTTGACGTGACGGCCGCGCTAGGACTAGGAGCGATCCAGTCAAAAGGCGGAGAACACCGTCTACTGCTTTGTGGTGACGTGGCCAACATGTCCCCAGTAGGGGACTCAATATCAGTGTCAACAACCTGCGTAGATCCGACCTCCTTGGGCTGAGTGGGGTCTGGGGTTGGATCCGAAACGTCGGCGAGATCCCGGTCAAGCATCTTGTCGAATGACGATGAGCCGTCGAACCCGAATCTCGAGTCCTGACCAGGGTATTCTAAACCACAACCGTGCAACGAAAAACCGTTACCCCTGCGCTGTGGGGCATCCGAGGATTCGGCAGAATTGCTGGGAGTGGCAGCGACGAGAATATCAGGACGACGATCGGATGTCGCTCTATTTGCCTTCTGTGCTTCATACTTGCGTATAGCAGCCTCGAGGAATTCTTTGTGCTCACTGGCATCTGGGAGCGTCATGCAAGGGTCTGTGGGCGAGTGAATGACCTCCTGAGTCGGCGTCTCTCCCAGATCAGAGAGTGGCACATTGAATTGCTTTGTAGAGGTGATGTACTGTTCTGCCGGATCTTGTGAGACGGAGCCACCGAACGAGTCTTGAGAGGGAAAGGAAGGAGAGCGACGGTAGTGCTTTTTCTCGACAGGCATGGACCCTGTCGGCTGAGAGAGAGGCTGGAGTCCTGTGGTGATAGAGGGAGACTGAAAGAACCCAGAGTCCGTCCCTAGAGACTAAGAGGTAATTATCTGAAAGCAATAGAGATGAAGGGTGGCTCACTGATTACTTTTCCAGCGAATGCCGAGAGTGGACTATCCCCATGTTGGTGAAAAAGTTCCGAACCTGACCCTTGGATCGCAATGTTGTCTGACGGAATTGACGAGGCCCCAAACGATCCAGCCTGTCCATCGTTTTCCTGACGCGTTTCCTTCTGGGAATCCTCGGCTAATGCCCGTTCGCAACTACCTTCCAGACTCTGCGGAAGCGAGACTTGCAGATGGCAACGAGGTGTCATCGGTCGAGCCGGCGTTATCCTTGAACCCATTGAAAAGTCATTTGCTCCATTTCTGTCGTCGTCTGGCGAAGGTAGATCCCTATCTCTGCTGTGTTCTGGACCTTTCTGTGTAGGTGCCAGTGCATGTTGTAACAGCTGAGTTGGCTGGGACACTAAAGGATCACTACAAAATATGTTGGTCGTGGATGTGTCAGGATTTCGACGACTTCATTCCAAGGTACGAGACACGCGCCTGTCCATGGAATCTCTTCTCTCGATGACAACCCTTTCCGCCTAGCTCGCAGCGAAGTGCACACCGCAGCGACTTAAATTCAACGCTCGGCTCATGCAACGACCCTGCTCTGCTCCTGCACACAGCGAACACGAGGGAACAACTTGGAGGTTGCTCTCGCGCAGCCTCGACCTCGAAGCGCATCTAAAGCGGACACGTGCCCGACATCAACCCACGTGACCTCGACGCGCTCCGAGGCACGTGTCGACCTGTTCACCCCTTTCGCCTAGCTCACTCATCTGTCGCTACCCCAGTCGCTCCTTTCGATTTGCGCCGGACGCTTAACGGAGCGTAAGGAATGTCTCGCCGGTCTCGTAAGACTGCGCAAGAGCTTCCTGCGCGCAAGATACTTCAGCGGGCCGCTGAGCTCGCGGATGACACCGAGAAACTGATGTACAGCTTCAAGGAAGAGTCGGAGGACCTTGAAGTTGACCCAGTGCGCCAACATCATCACTCTCACCCCAAGCTACTGCAGGCATCTCAGGCAACACCTCACCGTGATTATAGCGTGCAGGAGATCACCAACGTTCCGGCACCCATTCCAGATACTGGCCTACCAGCCCCGCCAGCGGATACAACGATTAACATAGCCTCCCCCGGCTCTGCATCTCATTCCTCCGTCACGTCGAAGGCCTCCTCGAGTCGTTTACATGTGGCCTCAAAATCAACTTTTGTGCCATTGCCATCATTGAAGACTCAGAACTTGACGGAGATCGAAGCAGAAGCTTCTCACCCGTCTTTGGTAACTCACGCAACGCTTTCCACTCGACCTGTTGTAGCGACTACGGCGAGTAGCTACTCACATGATCGTAGTGCTCAGTTGAACAGTTCGCATTTGTCTACTACGGTGATTGTTGCACTTGCTATCAGCGGTGGTCTTACACTCCTTATCGTGGTCGTCCTGGTCAAGCTCTTCCAGCGGCCTCGCCGAAGAAGAACCCCCACTCCCTCCCTCCCTATACTTCATAGCGAGACATTTCCGGATGACAAGGTGGAAAGTGAAGGTTCTCCGATATTTGGAGGCAAGGAACAATCGTCTCCCATCCCCCAAGCACGTAGCGCGAAAGGAAACACCGGACTTTGGACGTGGACTCAGTACAATTCTGGAATCCCAAAACCCGCCCCGACGGTGACGGTCACTCGGTCGAGCCCCAACGATCAACTGCTGGCCGTCAACCAAATGACTCGGCAAGGTGGGGTTGGTGTAGTCGACGGTATGACATGTGTCCAAGGGCAGAACCAAGGACAATATCCGTTCGTTGGATCCAGCAACCCGAACGCGAAAAGCAAGAACCCAATGGCTTTGCAGCCGGTCCAGAGCGCAATCACCCGTGCGGTGTCGAGGCTCTCCACGGTATCCATGTCGCTCTATCCGAATTCGCCCGGCGGGTATTCGCAAGTAGGAGCAGATGTCGGCCTTGCGATAGACGGCGTTACACACGATGAAGCAGTCAATGTGGGGGCACAAAGACACAAGGACGGAATGACGACATCTCACAATAGAGCCAGTATGATTGCCCCTGGCAGTGCCAAGGACGCTGCAGCGCTCAGGCGGTCGCAAAGCTTTGCATATGGTGGAATGGAACTCGTTTCACCACCGACTACGTCCTTTCACGTGGCGCAGTCGAGTGGCGGGCGGGCACGAATCAAATCAACGTACTATACGCCGGGATCATATCCTCGGACATCGGCAGCCGCAACAAACTATGGCAGATATAACGCTGATCATGAACATCAGGGGATCCGGATTGAACGAAGTAAGGTTGAGCGAGCAGATTCCCGGAGGGGAGAGGATCCAAGCTCGGCTGTTGGTCTGGCGTCGCCGGTTCCACCGTCTCCGCAGCCCACCTTGTATCCAGATGATTCGATGAGCGTGATTGGAGAGGCGAAAAAGGTCACTCTGACAGGACGGAGCCAAAAAAAGCCGGTAGCAAAGGCGGGCCTCCAGAGTGACGCAGCGGGGTTGGGGAGCTTGATGATGGTGGACTGTGCGGCGTCCAAGTCAATGGCGTCCCTGGTGAACATCCGACCGAATGAGATGGCTCGGGCGCGGGAGGGACAGGGAGGGGCAGACAGCGGGAAGAACAATCTTAAAAAGAGGGTGGAAGATAAGCCACCGCGTGTGCCATCGCCGCCACCGATTCCATCATTGGCGCAGATGGCGTTGCAGCACGCGGACCCAGAGGGATACGGTGAGTATCATAGCCCGACGTACAGTATCTACGGGCTGTACGACGGGGAGCGGAAGAGTCGTGGAGTGTCGTACGGATATTGAATGTATTTTTGATTTGTAGAGAGACGACGGTCTTGGCAGGAGTCCTGGACGAGCAGCCGTGCTGTCTGCTGCGGACTGACAAAATAAATTCAACTCCACGCGCGTCTCGAGTCCTTTCCGTCGAGGCCTGCCATCCCTCTCCTTCCCTCGTACCCCCATCATGTCTCAGTCCCAGGTCCCGCCCCGCCAGGACACCGCAAAAGGCAGCGACGACCAGTTCGAACTCGAGGAGCTCGGTCTCTTGCCAGACACCCCTCTCGTCCCCTCACTCTGCGGCATCCCTCTCAAGTATATATCGTCAGTAGTCTTTTACCTTGCCGATCTGCACCCTCGTTCATTCCTCTGCACGACAGTCTCGTCACCCTCGCCGTACAAAACTCCCTCCTAACAATAATAATGCACTATTCTCGCGTTTCCATCCCCCCTTCTCAGTCGTATTCCGCGCCAGCCGCCGTTCTGCTCAACGAGCTCTTGAAATGCTCGATATCACTCGCGATTGCCTTCATTCAAATAGACCCCTATATTTCCGACACGCCCCAACTCGGTCTCACCACCGGCCGCTTCTGGAACCCATCCAAGATATGGCTTCGTATGCGCAGATTGAGCAGGGAGGTTTTCAGCTCAGATTGCTGGAAGTTGTCCATACCCGCCATCCTCTATGGTGTGTACATGCTTGCTCCCCAGCACCGCCCCTTTTCATTCCCTCCCCCCAGTCATCCAGAACAACTTGCAATATGTGGCAGCCACAAACTTGGAGGCCGCTACTTTCCAAGTCAGCTATCAGATGAAGATTCTAACGACTGCAGCCTTTTCTGTTTTGCTTCTCCGCAAACAACTGAGCGCTAATCAGTGGGTAGCGCTATTTTTCCTCGCCATCGGAGTAGGCATCGTCCAGATTCAGACCGGTGCGAGCGATGCAACAAAGACCGCCTCTCTCCTTTTCCGAGGTACTTCAATGAACGCTCTCAAGGGCTTTATTGCAGTCGTGGCAGCATGCTTTACGTCAGGTCTCGCAGGTGTCTATTTCGAAATGGTGTTGAAGAACTCTCATTCAGACCTCTGGATACGCAACGTTCAGCTCTCCACCTTCTCTCTACTCCCCGCCCTCGTACCTGTCCTCATCACCCAGTATTCACCATCAGGGCTTTTCCAATCCCTTTTCCAAAACTTTGGTGTCTGGGCTTGGGCTACGGTTGCAGTCCAGGTCCTTGGTGGACTGGTGACTGCTATGGTAATCAAGTACTCCGATAACATACTCAAAGGCTTCGCGACGAGTCTCAGCATTGTGATCTCGTTCCTGGCGTCTGTGGCACTCTTCGATTTCCAACTCACGTTCACCTTCATTCTTGGATCTGTCATTGTCCTTATCGCCACTTGGTTGTACAGCCAGCCTAACCGTAGCCCAAGCTCATCCCGACTGGGTTATTCGATCGTAAAGAATTGATCGCTTCTGGAAGCATCGATCTTCAATGAACGTGGCCGCCGGATTTGAAGGGGACGACCTCGCTTGTGGTCATACGTGACACCGCGGAAAGGAACGGATTTTTGAACACTTGCGACATACCTGTCTGTGCCTTTGGACGTTTGATTAAAACCCTCTTAGATTTGGACTCGATAAGTTGGACTGAGGGGGACTTTCACATACGATATAGGGCCATCTTCGTATTCTGTTCCTCATGTTGCCCCTGAACAGCAGTGCCTGCCCCAGTCCGTTACGATATAATGATGTGACGTATACACTACGACTTCCTTTGCTCGTTGGTAATTGATGTACAACATCGAAAGCCTGTGCAATCTGACCCAGGAGGCACGACCAGAACTGGGGCCAAGCACCCACAACACATTGACTCTACAAGTGAGTGAATATACAGGATGTACACCATGTTGTTCCAGGGGATTAGATGTGACAACACCCTCAGTTGCGCGATTCGAGGCCTCTCTTGATGGCTGTGATCGTCCTAAGTGACGAAAGGCTCAGTGATCAGCCCAAACACGCACCATCACAGGTATCTTTCGCATCACCGAACAGCATCTTCGTGTTCGGCATATAGAACATGGGGTTCGGAACGTCGGCTGGAGCAGAGCGAATGTGTTAGCATGCGTACACGACATCACTACAGAGGACATGCCATAGCCACTTGACATGCCTCTCTTCATGACGATAACTTGTTTGCTCTTCCACGCGTGAAGAACGGGCATGCCCGCTATTGGTGAACCGGGCTCCAGGGAAATAGGATTCACAGTGTCATTAGCACCTATGACGAGCGTGACATCGGTTTCGCCGAAATCCTCGTTAATTTCGTCCATCTCCAAGACAACTAAATGTCATTTGGCGACCAATAGACATCAGTCACGCCTCATTAGAGTAGGGACGCATCTCACTGTCGTATGGTACCGAGGCCTCTGCCAGAAGCACGTTGCATTGACCAGGCATGCGGCCCGCTACCGGATGAATGGCAAAGCGCACATTGATACCTTTTGCACGGAGCATCGAGCAGATTTCCGAGATAGCATACTGAGCCTTGGCCACAGCCATCCCGTATCCAACAACCTAAGACAACAATGAGACAGAGATGACGAATGAAGAAGATAGCTTACCAAGATAACGCTGTCAGCGTTGGCAAGGGCATCCACTGTGTCATCCACATTGGTCTTTGTGACTATGCCTTCGATTTTGGTAGCTTCCGAAGGTGAGATTGTGCCAATACCGCCGAATAAAACATTGATCAAAGATCTATTCATAGCCACACACTATAAACTGGTGAGTACGACAAGATCGCCATGGGAGTAGCTTGGATCGCTAACCATGATATATGAGAGAATGGAGCCACTGACACCGATCATTGAACCCACGGTCGTAAGGAGCGGGTTGTCCAACATAAAGCCTTCCGCAACAAGTGCAAAACCTGAATATGCATTCAGGACGGTAATGACGACGGCTATCGAAATGTCCAACAGATCAGATAATCAAGTGTACGTCGTCATCAAGACTCACGCATATCAGCCCCTCCGATAGCCGCTGTAGTCGTGAAACCCTTGATAAAACTGAGAATTGTGCTTGCGCCGAGGTAGCCTGCGGCAACAAGAGGTACGGTTGGTGCAGCTGTGACAAAGGCAGCCATTGTCAGTGCATTGGCACCGAGAAGCCCCGAGTTAATGAGGTGTCTTCCTGGCATTGTCAACGGTCTCGAACCCATCTTCCCAGCCAATTTTAGGAAGGCAACAACGGAACCGGTGAAGGTGATACCACCAATCACAACTCCAAGGTAGGCGGTTACCTGGTGGAGCACAGAAATATGCGATGGGTCAGCGAGCACACTAGCTATGGAGGTGAACACAGCTGCAAGACCAACGACCGAGTGCAAAGCTGCAACCATCTGCGGAAGTTCTGTGGCTGTGATACGCCGACCGATGATGGCACCGATCGTGGCACCGACGGTGGCAACTCCGGCAAACTGTGCTAGGAGTTCTGGGGGGAAGCCTACAGCTAACAATGATGCGAGAATTCCAGAGCCCACGCCAAGAATACCGAGAGCATTGCCTTGGCGTGCCGTGGTTTGCGAAGATAGTCCAGACAGAGAGCCTTTGAAGGGTCATTGGGTCTAGAAGAGACCTGGGATCATGCCACTCACCGATGCAAAGTAGACTGCTAGTCAGATAACCCGCTTGGACAAGACCAGCCATCCCGGTACTCGCTGCGGCCAGGAATCCTCCAGTGAACACAATAGCAGGAACTCCATACAACCATGAATATTCAGGGGGATCACCCGGTCCTGTAACACGTCAAGTCACGGCTCGAACTTCGTGACCATGGACTTACGCTTGAACATATCAAGCATACGCTTGGTGATGATGAAACCTCCAGCGACATTCACGCTAGCAAGAAGAACTGATAGAGCACCGAGTACTTGAGGGATGGTCTCGGGCAAGTAGCCTCCACCCATCACAAACAGACCTCCTATGCCAACCATTCCTACGGGTTTCGTTAGTACTAAGAAACTTGATTCAAGTACAAGTGCACTGACCGGATATTGCATTTGTAACCGACATCAGTGGTGAGTGTAGAGCTGGGGCCACACCCCAAATAACACGATACCCAACCAGGCCCGCCAACCCAAAAGTAAAAAAGTTGCTCATGAAAGCTGTTCCGGTGAGTTTCCCGAGAGCGACTGCTGACCCCATTCCCGCAGTAACGGTAGCAACCTCACGAGTAGCCTTTTGCCATGGAGTGACGGCTTTGGTTTGCACCTCCTCTGCCTTGGGTGTTGGGGGAGGAGCTGGGGGAGGAGCTGGACGAGGAGCTGGTGGTAATTGTTCACCTTTGTGAACCACAATTGAACCTCTGACTACTTCGTCGCTCAGGTCAATGGCGAAGTTTTTCCCATCACCAATAGACAAGAGAAACTTGGTGATGTTATTCGAATATAGGGTTGATGACTGCGTTGGCAACCGCGAAGCAAGGTCAGTATAACCTGCAAAAGCGAATGAGTACCCGATTGATCTCTAACGGAGGCTTGAGCATTACCAATAATAGCGACCCCATTCTTGACAACCAACTCCCCAGGCACGGTAGCCTGACAGTTGCCTCCTGCTTCGGCTGCCAACTAGATCAAGACGATGAGTTTTTACACCTCGTGGACTTGACATAACATACGTCAACAACTACAGAACCCTGTTTCATAGCTGCAACCATCTACACACATATGAGCTCAGATAGCTCGGTCACTGACCCCTCACTGACCTCGTTTGTCACTAACTTGGGAGCGAGCTTGCCAGGAATAAGGGCGGTCGTTATGACGATGTCGACCTCCTTGCATTGTTCCATAAAAAGTGCCATCTCTGCTTCGACAAATTCTTTGGACATTTCCTTGGCATAACCTCCCGTTCCGCCACCTTCCTCCTGAATAGGGACTTCGAGAAACTCTGCCCCAAGAGATTGAACCTGTTCACGCGCAGCTGAACGAGTGTCAAATCCCCGGACAACAGCGCCAAGCCGACGCGCCTATCATGAGTGAGCTTGTCTTCTTCGAAAATGTATGTCCGGGGTAGAGAGACAGACCGTTGCAATAGCACTGAGTCCGGCAACACCAGCACCAATGACGAGAACCTTGCCGGGAGGAACCTTACAGGCATGTAAGATGCGTCAAGGTTCAAGAAAGAACGGGCGGCTACCTTTCTGCAGCGAAAGAATTAGAGACAACTGTTTACCCTGCTACGGTCGTGCACTTACCCAGCTGCCGTGACCTGTCCAGTAAGATATCGACCAAAGTGGTTGGCTGCCTCTAAAACAGCCTTGTAGCCTGCAATATTGGCCATGGAACTGATCCGAGGGTTATCAAACATGAGACCTGGGTGCGATTGTCATACTCGCCTCAATGCATCAAATGTTTGAGCGCGCGAAATGCGTGGAATCATGTCCATGGCAAATGCGTTTACGTTACGCGAGGCCAGCCTCTCGACAAGCGACTTGTTCTGCGTAGGGTATAGAAAAGAAATAACGGTACTACCTTGTTTCAAGCTAGTGACCTCCACATCTTGTGAAGGAGGCCGCACTTTCAGCAAAATATCTGTTTTCTTGTAAAGCTCTTCTTTGGAGACCAGCGTGGCTCCAGCCTTGGCGTAGTCTCCGTCTAAGAATTGTGCAGCAGCACCAGCGTCTCTTTCGACGAGGACAGTGCTGAAACCTTTCTTCTTCAGCAGAGCAACGTTCTGAGGCGTGAGTGATACACGACGTTCATTTGGGTAGGTCTCTCTCGGTGCACCAACGATAAGAGAAGAGTAAGGAGTGCCTGTACGAACGAGGAGTTAGACAACAGCGGGTACGCGATGACACATACCTGAATCCTTCGTTGTCCCTAAGGTAGACGATGACGGCTGACTTGCACGATATGCGGACCAATGGAATGATCCGACGCCTGCGGATATGACTGTTGGACGTGACTAACCCGCCGAGGGGATTGCGCATCGAACACCCTTACCTGAAGCTAGTGGCTTGAGTGCTATGCTGCCCAACGAGCGGCAGTTCGCAGACGGCCGGCAGGCCGATATGGACATGGTTGGGATTCAAGAGGCAGCTACTCGCTTGGCTACACAAGACCCGCCGGGTTACATAAATCAAATCATCCTCTGCTTTTCATAAGCCAGGTATTCCAACCACACCCGAAACACCCGAGAGGTCTCGTGCAGTACTCGTGTGATGCGTGCTGCTTTATCGTCGTATTTCGGCGTCCGCATCCCACAGTCGTGACGGACAGACAGGTCGGAGGCAATGGGTTCCTGCGGACACCCTTACCTCGGATCAACTCGTGAACAAACGGCTGATACGATCACCAAGATGTATTGCGACGGTGTAACCTGTTTGGCACGACGACTCGTCTGAAAGTAGAGCCATCTCGTAGCTACAGATCTCTGCATGTAAGCAAATGGATCGCCCTCTAGCCTGCCTTACTGAGCGAGAGTTCCACACGCACAAGCGCTTGAGTGTGTGCGTGCTCCCACAGGGCCAAACCTGCGGCAGGCTCAATGGGAGGAAGTGGGCGCCGGGGATTGCCTCCATATCCATAGAGTTTATCTAGCAAAAACTTGGTACCAGCTACAGAGGCCTTTGCGATCGTGACATCTGCCTGTGCAACGATTCCTTGCAGTCTCTGGGCCTCGCCAAGAAGCTTGGGGTCAATCTTGGATGCCTCGATGAGTTGGAATAGTTTGACTAATGTGTGCTATTGCGACGGCGATGTCATCGACACACATGTTATGAACCGTTTGTTTTGCTTACCGGTGCGATGTTCGCGAGACCTGTGATGGCGCCGTGGCCATTGGCATATGCACCTGGGAGAAGGAAGTCGGTGAATCCGCCAAGGACCAGGAATGGCCCATCCTTGTTCTTCCGAGGATGCTTGAAAGAAAAGGTTGGGTCGGAGACGGTGGCAGCGATACGTGTGAGTTTTCCTACATCGCCACACCTACGAGAAAAGTCAACATGCGCGCTCTCGCAGTCTGCTTCCTGTGAACACACGTAAGTTTGACACCAGCCAAGTTGGGACACGCTATGGCGAGCTCGACGATGAGTTCAGAATCCAGGTTGATTCCTCCAGCAGCTCCCGGGTCTAGACAATGAGTCAAATGTGTATCATGTACACGAGTGCCAGCTCACAATTATAAATCATGACAGGTATTGGACTCTTCTGGCCGATCTCAGTCCAGAAAGCTTTGAGCGCCTTTTTGTCGCCAGCGAGTACCCCAGCAAAGTACCCGCTACAGATGGCAATAGCGCAGTCCGCACCAGCGTCAGCTGCTTCGCGTGCCAACTCAATGCACTCCCGCGTGCTGCCCGCACCAATTCCAGTGGTGACTGGCATCCTGTCCAGACCCGCGCTGTCCAAGACTTTCCTTGCTGTCTTGATTAATGTTGTCCGCTCAGCATGCGATAGATGAATGGCCTCGCCCATGGAACCCGACAACAGCGGTCGGACACCGGCTAAAGCTGTTCGAAGGACATGTTCCACGAACGCGTCCAGATCTGTCCTTCCATCAGCAGCGCATTCCACAGCGCCTAGTCTGTATCACCGACCAAGATCCTCAGATTCCAGCTGAAAAAACGTCGGGATAGGGGCATAGATGCCAGGACTCAACGAGCGGGCTGCACTGGTTTGGTGATCCTTTGTATTGCTCGCTGCCATGCTTTAAAGGGGGGGGCAGCTCACAGACGACGTTTGCAGTCCTCAAGCGATATAAGGAGTCTTTCCCAGCTACGTTGGCCTACTAACTCCGGAAAATGAAATGGTCCGAGCACGGCCCGTGCATGAATAGCAGATAAAGACTGGTCCCTCGATTGCCTAGTCCCAATGCTAGCCCGTTATACCACCTCGCAGTCGCTCTCCCCCTCGAGTCTCAACGCCAGCTTGCTGTCGCGCTGCCAATGGTCTGAACCCCGCACGTGTGCCGTCAGCGCCAGACCGCAAGTCTCGCTGCCCGGAACCCGGGCATTTCAGAGCGTCAAGAGCCTGCTGTGTTAAACGCGTCGTGGATGGATTGTGGGCATTCTACTGTTTCTGCGTGTCCACTGTCTCTAATCGACCGAGGACCTCCCTCTCCCATACCTTCCAGCCGTCTTCGCCTCGTTCGCCCTCGTCTTCCAGAGCCTTCTCAAAAACGTCCCATGGCACACATGAAATGTCACCCTCTCCGGGATCCAGGGTGAACCGTCCCTGCCGAGACCGGGTTAAGGTAACCACATGTGCAGCAGATCCTAGCGCACGACCGAGATCATGAACGATCGAGCGAACATATGTGCCTCCGGAGACCTTCATTTTCAGAACAAATGCCGTCGGAACCTGCTCCATGTGCCCGTCGGGCTTGTCTTGCACGACGGAATCGGTTTCATCAAACTTCAGCGCTGTCTTGAGGGCAGCCTTTTGATCTGCGGTGAACTCCTTCTCTGGCCATCCGAAATTGTGGTGACTCCCTCTCCAATCGACGAGATCTAATGAGTGAACAGTAACCTTCCTCTGTTCAATGGGTCGAGGCAATGGTATGCCTTGGCGGGCGTACTCGTACAGTGGCTTCCCATCCATCTTGAGTGCAGAGAATCTGACAAGGATGAGTGACGAAGATGAGGGCTTGATCGTAGGAACAGACATTGGTGGTGTCTGGCATATCTCGCCTCTGAATTTGTCGAGAATCGCCTCCACTGCTCCCTTGGTCACATGGCGCCATGGAGCGTTACGCGTACGAAAACCTTGACAGTCATAACTATCTGTTTCGCACCCTAGTAGCGCGGTAGTCTTGTACTCCTATAGGTTCTAGCTGAAAACTCGGGAAAGACCGGGCAGCCTAGGAGAGTGAGATACCTTGACGCAACCCAGAAAGTCGGAGAGCCGTTTGGTGCCTTTTCCGACACCAATGACTAGATTCGCCGAGTCACTGACGCATCGACATGTGAGACGACATGGATGATACCTAGTACGCCGTCCGCAAGCGGATCCAACGTTCCACCTTGGCCGATCTTGACCGCATCCTTTTTCCTCTTCCTACTTTCCCTCCCAGTCTGGTTCTCTAGTTTGCGGGGGTCCACAAATAGGCGTGAGTTGCCGACGAGTTGCTTTATGTCTTCGAGAACAGCCATCGACGTTGGGCCCGAGGGCTTTGCAACTGCAAACAGTCCAGACAAGGGGAGCGGGGGGACGACTACTTTGGGCATGCTCGTAAACGATTGGTGAGCGTTTTGGCTCAAGTAGGGCCGGAGAGTGCGAACGTGCTGGTCAGCTATCTGCTTGAGAAGGTCTCCGCAGACCGTTAAATGGACAAGCGATGTCAGTCAGCTGGTACGTGTGATTGTCTGATGCCAGCTAGTAAACACCGAATATTGGTGTGCAGTTAGGTACAGCTTTGCTCACTGGACAGCAGATCAACGTTTCGTGCTCACTTATTGTCAGAGTAACTTTGAATCATGAACGTGCGAGTCTTCAAAGCTCGTCGTGTGCCTGAAGAATTCGTAGAACAGACATTGGACCGCCATCCATAACATGCAGACCGCTGATCACTGCAGACATGACCAAGGAACTTGACGTCCAAGGAAGCTCAACAGATGAACTCTTCCAGTATGCACGATCCCCTATCTGCTGTCTTTCTTGGTATGTTTCATGTCCAGACCCACTGCTCAGACTGTGGAGGTTCTGTAGAACAGGACCAACATCACAAACGATGGTGTAGCCGGGCCGCAGAAGTCCCTGAGTATACAAGGTAGGATCACAGCTCTTCATTACTTTGTAGTGTTTCGAGATTCTGGCTATCACTTATGTCTGAGTACCGAAACTTTTGCAATACAACCCACAACCTTTGAAACGTGTACAGGCCCTATATTACTACAGATTTACGCTCGGACCAGTTTTCAAAGGTAAATCACAACGGCCATGAGAGTGCGATTTCTTATATGCCTTCATTTTTGAGCACATCGAGTCCAATCTGGTACTACATATCATGATCACTATCCAGGGTATTGTTTCTGCCTCGCAGGGCGAGTGTTACTGTTGGCCTGAATTCGAACATTTACCCATGGCGCTCATAGGTGTCATCTATGAGTATTCCGGATTGCTTGCTTGTAGATCCTTTTTGGGACCATCTGCAGTGATTTCCATCCATCGTTTGTCTAGGTGGCCCTTCCCCTGCCTTGTAGTCTATCATTCTTGTAGGCGAGTGTACACTACTTCCTGAAGGTTTATTTATCCCCTCCCATGGAACCTTTCCCTTTGGAATCATCTTGTCTCCTCGCTCGCCTGAGCGAGCATACTTCTTATCGGATAAGGGGCGGACATGCGGCCTGCTCTGTCCGAAGACGGTCCTTGCCTCTGGCTCCGGACTGCACAATGGCAACGATCACGCTTATTATAATGTCCATCTGTATACTGGTCTTGTCGGCACTCAACTTGATGTATCTCTTGAAAGCTAAGAGGGACTGAGGGTGACAAGGGTGACAGAGCCCGCTAGCCTGGGGGTCGCGGCGTATGGTTCGTCTACAACCTCTGACTTACACGTTTGGTCATCTGTAGTTATTTTCGTGCGCCTACTTTTCTTAGGCGAATATGCCTACGTGTTCCCGTCGATCCACACTCCCCCGCAAACACAACGGCTCGCCCACATTTTCTTCCAGGTTCTCCATCTCAATGAGACATGTCCCGCGACGCTCACCTCTCCGCCTACCGCCGATCCATACCCGCACCGGAGACATAGCAAGCCGGGGGTGTGCCGCATCAAAACACCCTTTGTAACCACGTCCCTGTCTTGTGGATTGTAAACCTGGTCAGAGGTTGACAAATTTGCGAATCCCTCGACGAAGTCTGCCGCTTTGATAAACAGACGCGGTTTGTCGATCGCTGTGGACGTATACAGTGCATGCACCACTTTTCGTAAAACTGGGTGCTGAGTAGGAATCGGGTGACATTTCGATAGCGACAATCTCGCATCATCCCCTGTTACGGAAAGAGGTACGATGGAATTAGCGCGCAAGATTATTCGCTCAACGACTGTGCTTTGCAGCAAGGGGCACAGGGTGTACAAGCTTACCAGGAATACTTCTCACGTCAGGCAACGCGCCTTTCAATATCTCTTCTACTCCCCTGAGATCGAGCCCCGAGCAACCAATAACATCTATGAGGATATCCCGCGCAATCTGAGAGTTTTCTCCCTTGGGTGTGAGTGCACCAAGTGAATTGTAGAACCGGTTCACATGTATTATCACCCCAATTAGATTCGTTAGAATAAGTGGGTGAATGAGGTGGAGTAAAACGGGCGAATCAAAAGGCGAAGAGAGTGGGGTGTGCTTGCTTTCTGGAACTGGTAAGCCACTCCATTACGAGTGCAGGATGTAGAGAGACATACCGTCTAGGGCGAAAATGTCTGTGTCATCGACAGGCTCGAGTTTTGGTTGAAATTTATTAGTGTTTGAGGTTACGTCAGTTAAATCGGCAGTAGAGAGGCATTCCCTCATGAGTTTCTCTAGAAAGCTGACTACCCACCCTGACAGACTAACGAGCTGCCAGATAGCCTCTAGATAGCAAGGGTCAATGCAGCCGTTTCTATCACGAGGAAAATATTATGCTACCCAAATCGTATCCCCCAGGCTCTTTACAGTCTTCAAATGCAGCAAGGCATGCTGTTATGGAACACATATCGTGGATATTCCTCCACAGCGACGACAACAAATCCTTCTCGTCGTCATCCGCAAGAAGTTGCGCTCTCGTTCTGGGGGGTGGTGTGACGAATGACCAAGGAGAATAGGATCGGCTGACCTGTAAAGCTCGACAGTCGCTCCCAGAACGTCCGTAGCGCTAAATGCACCGACTACCCCAGCACGTACATGTACCTCCAACGCCAACCACGTCCCCTTCAAGGTATCCACCACGGCGTCCAACGGCACCGCAGGTGCGGCAAGGACATGGGCAATGTCCGCTATCGATCTGCGCGATTGGAGAGAAGTGACGAGTGCTGCAGAAAGGGGCGAGATAAGTCTGGCCACAGAATCTGAGGGTTGTGAAGTTGAGAACATCACAGAAACATAAAGGGTATGTACCCCCTGATGCCGATATTTTCATGAATTGCTTGTGCAGAGTATAGATCGACGTCCTACACGAAGTAACTGCGCACAAGAGTACCTGATTTCTTGATGCTGCAAAGTTCACCGGCCCTGTAACACATGAATTCAAATGTGTTAGAGCACCTGGTGACATAGATGAAACCTACAATCCATGCCCGCCCTATTCATTGGCACTATGATTGGTGAAGGTTGCCATTCAAGGTCATCAGTAAGGTCAGGTCTGCAAAAAAGAAAGCAACTCTGATGCATCAACAATCGAATATTTGTATACCGCCGCAACGCACAGTCGCAGAACAGCAATGTTACCGACCACAACCTCCCTCGACTTCTGGCTCTGTCTTGGCAAAGGACCACCTGGATCCGCCAACAAGGCCATCAAGCCCATCCTTCGGGGATTAGTAATGGGCCATGCTGGACACGAGAGTGCCAAAACATGCGGGGAGAATGAACGCTCTCCGACTTGGTGGGTAGTCTCGTCAAGTATATTAGCATTCAGCAACAGGACGCCACGGCAGGTATTACCCAAGTTGTCTTGACCGGGATAGCGAACGACGGCACGCGGGCAAGAGAATACACTACAACAGCCGACTTGGGGATGGTGGTGTCTACATAGCGAAATTTTACAGTTTGTGTCAACGAGCGAAGGGTAGTGCAAAAGGTTAGGCTTACACTCTTCAAAGTCCAAGAAAGTTGTGACAAGAAATGTTGATGGGATCTCCGCCGCATGTATGGGTTGCTTGTCCCTCTTTGGTGAAGTTCTCGGAGAAGCTGAAGGATCGAATTTCGAAGGTGGGGCACAGACGAATATGAGGCCATTCACGTGGGGGAAGGGGTGATGGAGAGGCGGAAGTGGTTGACTGATCAGACCTAGCATTCCGAACTCCATGCTTAAGTAGCTCGTAAGCAACGATGATTGAGATCGTACTCATGCACGTCCCGTCGAAACGGAACTTGACTTCACACAGTTCAATTGTCTGTTCTTCCGTTAGTGCACCCCAATCCAATGATGGGATTTCTGAAGACGAATGCTGCGATTGTGGAATATCTAATGGAATAGTAAGATCGATATCGTCATAGGCGGCCGGTCTCAAGCTGTCAGAGGTGGGATACTTCTTAGACCTCATGGCGACCAGGATGGAGGACTCTAATGCAGCAGCAGGGTGAGATAACGCAGAGGAAGAAATAGAGAAAAAGATTACCGTTGTAAGCAAGGCCGATAGCAGCATATATGCATAATCTCGAGGATTTAGGACCAGCTGGGGTGTCGTATATGGCACTGGGTGGTTGACCCTCGGCAATGAGATGAGGCGTGATTAAGGAGCAGATGAGCATCTTGAGAGATGGAACATAAGTGCGGAGGTAGCAAACATAAAGCTGGTGGGCCTGTGTCACGAGAAGGAGAGTTGGACTCGAGACTGGTGTCAGCGGACCCCGAGGTGGAAGACGAGACGATGAGCCATCTGCAGAGGTTATCCACTATGCCAAGTGAGCGACAGCAGTTGACTGGCGTTGACGAGACGACACACCTCACGTTCGATGCCTGCCCAAGTACAAGTTATGACACCAGCACCGCGGCCAACTGGCCAGCACTCTTTGACGACCCAAGCATCTACACAAGACTCGCGATTCCAAAGGCAAGCGATACCGTCACCTTCGTGGCCAGGGAAAAACGCAAATAGCCAGTGATCGTTCGGGGATACACTGATGACAGTCGGTGGTCCGTAGGAAGCGGGGGAGCGAAGAATTGGACTTGGGGATACCACGAAGAATTGTTTTGAAGATGGGAAGAGACGAGCGACGATGATGGGTTGTACAGGGTGTGCGGTGAATAGCGTAGATGAGCCGGACCAAGCGACAGGTCTAGGATGGGTCATGCTTGTAGGGATCGGTGATTGTGACAGAGAACATGGACATGCCTACGGATGTCGTCCACGAGAGGATGCAGGTCCCACCAATTTGTTCGCCATCTTCCACCGTCGTTTGCTTTCGCCATGGTGGGAGAACTCTGGGCTCAACATCCGCGTCGGATGAGAACGCGTGTTGTGCACGCCGAGGGAACACGTGATCCATGTGCTAGGTGGTGCACCGAGTGCTCGCCGAGCTCTCGTGTCCATCATGTCCAAGTTTCTCCAGACGTCTGTGATCGTACACGATGTGCGCACGGAACTCGTCGTTCAACCGTTTGCGGATCGAACCCTCGTGCTCGTCACCCAGATGGGCAAAGTTGGTCACTTGGTGACCTCGTCTTTTCCAGCTGGAAGGGCCACTGCTCACTCGCATGCAGATCCAAGCTTCCATTCCACCAACGACAGATTTGTTCCATGCGTCTGATCCATCGGAACCTCTCCCCTCCCCCCTTCCGGGGATACAACTCACGCCAATCTTTGGAAGTGCACCATCGGCACACATGCAGACACTGTACTCGCTCTATGCCGCGCAGATCGCAACTCTAGTCTGGCTGGCGGTCGGAGGAGGACCACGGAGCGTTGTCGTAGGCATTGCACTCCAGAGGTCCATAGGGCACACAGAGGGGGAGCTCAGTGAGGAGCAACGGCACACCTTCCAGGAGGTGATGCGAACGTTGCAGGCAATGCTCGAGTAGATGGTTGTACATCGGGTTAGGGTTAGCATAGTGCAGAAACAAAAAAACGAGGCCTGCCCAGCCAGAGTGGCCATGGCAGGACAGGAAAATATTCAGACAGTGCATGAGCCGAAGCCCATACAAGCCACAGTTACCCTCTGTAAGGACAGGGTCGCCGTGCTATGGAAGGCCCCTGCAGCCCGCACCCCCAGGTCCATGAAAGGGCATGCGCCATCAAGGTAAGTATGAAGATTCACCGTCTCTCTGCGCGGGGCTTATATAGCATTCCCGTTCGTGCACGGACCAACAACCTAATATAGACACCACTCGACCTGGGCGGCATCACGCCTCGGACTGCCCCGTCGCCTCTCTCCGTGGCGACGTGCTACGTGCCCCTTCCCGTTGCCGTTTCGCCCACTTCCACTGAAGGAGAGCGCCGAGCCGTTGATCAGGCGGCAGCGCAGTGCGAGGATTCGTCTCGTAGAGGTAGTAAGCGAGACACCCCGTGAACACACCCAGCAGAGGGTCTGTGCCACTGCAAGCAGTCAGCGAGCCGTACCGAGCCCGTATTGACGAAGCAGCCCACCGTGAAAGCAACGCCATGTCGTGTCTTGTGGTCAACGAACGCGTGTGTTATTATTCAACAGTGGCGCGTCCTGAAAGAAATGTCCGTCAATCACTGCCGAAAAGTGCCGCGTAGCAGAACGGACTCGCTGTTAAAAATTCGTGTGTCCCCCCGTCGCCTCGAGACACATCTCCACCTCCAGTCCGACTCCCCTTTCTTCAGACTCACATCGTCTTCGGCACGAAAATGTCCGCCACAGTGACCCTCGAACGCCAGATTCGTCCCATCTATGGTCGGTCCTGGCTTCCGCCTTCCCTGGTTGGCTTTCATACTAACCGGCCACCCTCTTCGTCGGCAGAGGCCCTTGACACCGGCTCCAACAAATCGGCAATCGTCTCTTGCAACAAGCTCCTCAAGAAGTATCCTAGCAATTTGCTCGTCAAGGCGCGCTTTGCTCCCGCATCGTGACAGCTTTCAGCTCACATGTTTCCATAACAGTCTCTAAAGGCCCTTGCACTTGTGCGCTCTCAAAAGGTTGAAGAATCTCTCGCATTGTGCGATGAAGTACTCGTCGTCAAACCCCTGGACGATGCTACCATTTCGGCCATGATGCACGTCCTCAAAGGCCTTGGAAGGAGTACGTCCGCCAACCCTTGTAGCTTCAGGCACCCACATCACTCCTTGTAGTCACTGACATGGTCAATATGTTTGAGGAGGCTTACAAGCATCAACCTCTCAACGAAGAGTACGGTGCTCAGACGTTCTTTGCCCATGTGCGCACTGCAAATTGGAAATCTGCACAACAGGTATGGCTCCCTCGCCTTGTCCATGTCTATCTGATATCTGTGTCATGTGCCATCTCAGATAGCTACAAGAATGCACAAGCAATTCCAAGAGGACCGGTACTTGTATTGGAGTGTGATGGGAGCAATCCTTCAGGTCCGTTTCGTCCCTACAGTCACTCACAAGCTTACATTATCCAGGCTAGCGATCCGTTAATAGCCCCAAGCATGAGGACATTGCTATACAAACTCGCTCACAGACTGGTAACCTCGTCACCCTCACCGTCCTACCTAACCGCAGATCGCTTTCACATGCATATCACCATCCTGAAAGAGCTGGAGTTGTACGACGAAGCACACACACTACTCGAAAGCGATGTCGGGAGGACGATATGCTCAACTAGTCTCGCATGCGATCAGACGCGTCGGGAGATCTGGCGGGGTAGAGGTCTTTTCAAGGAAGAAGGAGAACATGCACAACAAAAAATCTTGAACGCGTTCGTTCAATTCCATCCTTCTGCTGTTTCTCTTTCTTATGCTTCAGGGGCTGATCATTTATTTAGAGATCGCAACTGGTTAGAGTTTTTGGCCGTTCTCGACTCAGCTTTTGCTCCGGTCTCATCCCAGCGAGGAGGACAGATAAAGGAAGAGAGCAGAAGCGAATGTTTGGAAAATGTTTCCAAGGCCCGCGCGTTCCTTGCAGAGGTTGCGGAGAAGGATGGTACAAAGAACCGTGCTGCTCCACTAGCTCTGCTTGAATTAGAACATCGTGCATATAAATTTGGCTTGTCTGGTCAGTTTGCTCCTACCAACGACTCCGCGCAAACGCTGAAATTTGACCCCAGATGACAGTGTGGTAGTCGGATTGATGGAGAATTACTTCACTGAGTTTGGTGACAAAGCATGTTGCTTTGAGGACTTGATCAGCTTTCTTGACTTGGAGAGTACATCGCTTGACCGGTGGAAAGCATTCCTTGCACACCACCAACCATCCTTCGTAAGCACCATCCGCAATTACGCGGTGATGAATCCTTTTTTCAATACGTCGTCCTAACTCAGGCGTCCGTGGGTGACCTTCAACGACTGATTAACATACGGAAGCTTGAGCGCTACATGCTCCTGGATTCGGAGATCACGGTCGAGTCTGAGACTGCCCGCGGGTTGAAGTACCTCAGAGAATACCTGGATGGCCTCGCACTTGGTAGAGATCTCCCGGTCACCGAGCTACAGCCCGCCGATGACTTGGTTCTTCTGGCTTCGAATGCTCTTGTGATGGTCTGGGACCTCAATCATTCGGAAGAAGCTCTTTACCAGGCAGTCACAATTTTGGAATACGGATTGACCAAGAGTCGTATGTCATTCCAGATGCGCATAATGCTCGTCCGCATGTATCGTATTTTAGGTACGTACGTCGGGTTGGGGTTGTTTGGTTACTAACCGTCAGAACAAGCCGCACCATCACTTGCGCTGGAGCACTATCGTCAGATGAATGTCAAGCAAGTTCAGAACGACACCTTGTCCCATCTTATCCTTGCTCGCGCTGTGACGTTTTCACTTGCTGCCACCGGGGACCTAACATACCCGTCAGAATGCTTAGAGTCTAGTCAGATATACTTGGCAAGCTCTCAAGAGGTTCGTCTTCTTGGAACGAAGGCATATTCTATCCTAATTCGTCTAGACCTCGGACTTCATTGTCCGTTCTTTTAATGCGGAGAAGTACACTCAAATTCCAGATTTCATCGATTTCGAAGACAGACTGGAGAACTCCCTCCAGAGGGACATCGTTAAATTGGAACACGTCCGCATGCGTCTCACTCATGAACCGCTGAACACGGATATTATAGATATGGAACTGATTGAGCTCAAGTTCATGTTTGACCGCGGTGGGTTCCCTGGGTTTACTCCTGACTGATCCTAACAAAATCAGTGATATAGCTCACCACGACAATCGCGATTTCGTTATCATTCCCAGCTATCAACCTCATTGTAAACCGACTTTTAATGACCAGACACTGTTATTTGGGACTTCAACTGGCGTGAGTATCACACTGATTGCATGGCGCCAAAATATCCAATATTATTTTTCTTTCAGCAAGGGTGGTTGTGGTGCTTCTTAAAGATCTATATTCGTGCATTCCAGCATGCTAGCGACTTGGATGATATCGTCGAAGAGAAATTGCTTGTAGGTGATCGGCCGAAGAAGAGTTCGGATCCGGAGGTACAGTTACCCCTGCCAGAACGGCTCGCTTCGAGGACAGAAAAAGAAGTCGCAGAGGTAATAGTGTCCTAGCCCAGGTCCTCGTGCGCGAATAACGTCTTCTTCAGTTGACCTCCGACGAGGCCCAACTGCTAGACTGGGCCACTGCCCTTGGTGACTGGCTTGAACCTCATCACAGCCATCTTCGTCCCCCACCAGCGGTAGTATTGGCAGAGGCTTCTAGACAAACGGAGCTAAAGACCGGGTTCCCATTGCGTGGCATTGACCCCCAAGCCCGTAATGGTGATGCGAATGGTCACCCCAAGAAGGATGAGGAGGCACCTCCTATCAAAGAAGCACCAGGTCTACTCATTGTATTCTTTGATACCATGCTCTCTCGTTTCAGGCACTTGTTACAGTCCGATTCCTCGCTATCGGAGTTGTTGCACGTTGCGACAATTACACAGGAGGTGATTAATTATTAAGTTGCCATCCTTACATCTCCGAATATGCATTCTTTTTTCTAGGCGTTTATCCTCTTCACAATCGAGACGATGCGCTTCAAACCTCCCGCGATGGTAAAAATTCACAAACTCGGTAATGTCAGTCGCAATCATCAGAAGATTACCGAGTGTATCCACTGATGAACGGATACGTGGCAGCTTGTCTCGCAGTTCAAGGATATTCGGTCGAAAGCTAGTAGCGTGTTGAAGGAAATGTCAGCAGCGTTGATCAGAGTTGGAGAGGCTGAAAGTTCACCGGAGCGCCGCCGAACATTTGTACAGGCCTGCACAGCTGTGACTATTGAACAGGTTTTTCCTTCCCCCCTTCGAGAGGTGCTCTGAAATTTGACAACGATTTCCGTGGGACTTCAGATCACTCATGACTTTGTCTTGAACGTTGGCAAGAGCGTGACTGACTCACGGAGGAAGGTGCTTGAAGGGGTTGGGAGGGGAATAGCAAAGCTTAACACTGCACATGGACAATCATAAAGCCCCTTACTATACCACTGCATGCATTGTCAGCCCCACTTATTTCTGTAGATGCAATACATGTTATCGTTGTACTGGTTTTGCAAAATGGCATAGTTACCAAATGACCTGGACTATGACAGATTTCAAATCCTAGCCATGTAGATGCAAAAGGTTCTCTCATGGAGGGTCAGGGGGCTTTTTTAATTAGATGGGAGTAGGTTCCATTCTGCTGCAATCAGAGCTGGGGCCAAAACACATCAAAGCTGTGATGAATTTCTTGGATGCCCCTACTTTCCTGTGGACGACCACGGAAGATGGAGCTGACGCTCATGACAAGACTGATCAGAGCGGAGCAGCAGCAACCACAGACAGATCCAAGTTCCTTCTTGCCACACATTCGCGCCTATAGTATATGTCCCTTCCTCCACCGGCTCATGCACTACCACAAGTCAACTTGTCTGATGGTTCTAGGCTCTGGCAATACATACTACCAAGTATGACATGCACCCTTTTGCAACCGTCATGTAAGCCGATAGCCGCTCCTAACATGCTGTCCCTTCCTCACTCAAGATTCCTTTCTTCCGCATGCATTCCTTCCCTGATCTGTAGACCTCCGGCCATAGTCCTGTACCATATATATATAGACTGTCGTACCCTACCGAGGAGCATTGAACTTCCGACCATGCTTGCTTTCTCTCTCTCTCCTTCTCTCTCTTTCAATACATTGCTCGTTCACGCTCTGTTACTGTCTGCACCAAGTGTGACTGCCTTGCGGCGGTCTTTCACTTTTTTTTGAGCGTTTCCATTGAGCAATATTCTGTTAACCCTACCGACTAGTACTATTATCTGTTATCGTTGCCGAACCCACCACCGCTCTTAACCTGTCGTCGCGCCGAGCCCCTACGGCCCCCTCTGTGATCAGAGGTACTGCGGGTCCTGTCACCCGAAGCCGAACGCACGCAATCACCGGGCGTGTCCAACCACAGCATACATCAACTGCTCCTTCCGCCGCCCCAATATCTCCACCGTCGTTCTCCGCTAGCACCGTTTCCCGGTTCAATTCCACTGATCGGACCAACACTTCTCCTTCTGGCCGGATCTCTTCCTCGTCTTCCGACTCTGACTGACCCCCTGTTCTTCCGATGTCATCCGCAGTTGCGCAATTTGTACAAACCGCCCCGTCCAAACCTCCAATCCTCACAGCTGGCGACCTTACTCCGGAAGCGTTGCGATATTGGGAGATCGGTTGCATCTCATATTTTGCGCACAAGGACGTTGCCCCTGGTCGGAACTTCGCGAGCTTTGGCTTCCCTCTGACTGGACTGCTGATGCTCGTCTCAAACTGCTCGCCTCGCGCCAGCAGAACCGTCCCTTTCATGAATGGGCAACCTCTGTACAAACACAAAATGCGTCTCGCCTTCCATTTATCCACTAACCAAATCAAGTACCACCTTGAAGCCCACATGCACCCGGAGCTTGCCATCGAATACCGCTCCTCGGATGCGCGCAAGGAGGGTGACCTCCGGAAGTGGGTTGAAAAGGTGAAGAAACTCGATGAAAAACGCCTCCGAGATGTCCATCGTGTCCAGCAATCTATGCGACATCTCTTGCGCACCAACGGCACAGACCTCCCTCGATCCACCGACCCCAAAAACGATGCGAAAACTCCCAACTCTCGACCTCATGCCCGTACCCGGCTCCCTCCGCTCACAGATGACGAACGCAAATTGCTGCGTGATAACACCGGGAGGCGGTCACACTTGGTGCAGACAGTAACAGAGCGTGAACGAGCAATGTATTGAAAGAGAGAGAGAGAGAGAGAAAGCAAGCATGGACGAAAGTTCGATGCTCCTCGATAGGGTACGACAGTCTATATATATATAGTACAGGACTATGGCCAGATGTCTACAGATCAGGGAAGGAATGCATGCGGAAGGAAAGGAATCTTGAGTGAGGAAGCCGATTGGAGGGAGAGCGGCTATCGGCTTACACGTCACCGCAATGCAGGACGTGGCATGACGCTGCTGTCATTTTGCTCGAGAAACCAGCATTGTACCACAACTCAAGTACTCATCTCTCATTTTTACCTCTGCCAAACGTTTCTGTACACGTCCTTTACTCACCTATTTAGATTCTTCTCCCATGTAAGCTGTGACATTGGGGTATCCGCGTGACGTGACGTGACGCTATTACGATTCGCGTCATAACGCGTCGCGTACACATACACCATCCACACCGCCGTACGCCGCAATGAGTGAATGTGGGTCAACGTAGAAACAGAGATTCAATTCGTACTCATTCGAGTCATGCAGTCAACGAAAACAACTACTATGGTGGCCCACCAGGTGGCTACATGACAACAGGTTCGCCGTACGGCAGCTTAGCTGGTAGCCCCGGAGGTTTCGCTCGTGTACGTTGGTCTATCTCCTCTCCTGGCTTATTTTCATCCCCTGCGACGTCCAGAAAAGTGAAACTGCGCATTCATTGCGTCCTATGACGATCTATCAGCTCATTCAAGCCAGCCAAGCACACACAGACGCTGACTGGGTCCTCGACGACCAAGAGATCGGACAAGTGAGAATGACCACACTTGAACGCGAAACTTATTGATCACACCGTATAGGTCACCGTTGTGGCATACGTTGCTTCAGTGCAAGCGCAGGCAACGAATAGTCAGTACATGCTCGATGATGGTTCAGGTCGAATCGAAGCTCGTCACTGGACCGACTCGTCCATGGAGGATGAGTCGGAGAAGAATTGCATTGTGTGAGTTGACTGTCGCTTGGAGGACCAATTGTTGACTCTTGTAGCGACGGAGTGTATGTACGCGTTCTGGGGAGTCTGAAGATGTTTGGGAACAAAAAATACATCAACACCAATCTTATACGGTTGGTTGAGTCACCAGCAGAGATTTACTTTCACCTTCTAGAAGCTATGGCCGTCACCATGATATGGGAGCGTGGTCCAGTAAGTCTGATACTTGCCACTTAGCTCAACTTCAACGCACCACAGCCACCAAGACCCGGTCAAAATCAACAAGTAACGTCGAGACAGAGCGGGATTGGCTCAAGCGCTGCGTACTCAGTTCAGCCAACAATCTCTAGCGACCAGTTTTCACACTTGCCAGAGCTGCAACGCTCTATAATTGTCTTCATGCAATCTCAACCGACTAGTGCAGAAGGCATTCATGTCAGTGCTATCGCCCGCGCGGTAGGAGGGAATGCTGTGATGATAAGGTATGTGGTCATGCTACATTATCATGCATGCTTATCCCCGCCACTCAGTGACGCACTCGACAAATTGACGGATGACGGGGTCGTGTACTCTGCTGCTGATGAATCGCACTTCTTGCTGTGCTGAGCGAGGCAGACTCACTGGTTTCATGGTGTATGGTATTCTGTTGTGGCTTTGACTATTTGCAGCATGCTCACCGCGATAGCACAATAATTACATAACATGTCAGCCAAGCTCTGTACTTTACATCCGTCCCTATCTCACTGCAGATCACAATCCATGGATATGATGTCTGATCGACAACTTGACGATGAACCCATCGCCATGGCTCCTTGGGTTCCACCCAAAAATGTTGCCTGGAAAGACATCCTCCGTACGGTCACGATTTTCCAGCTCCTTCAAGCAGAGTCCTCACCTTTCTTTGATGACAAGTCTCTGGTAATAGATGGGAGAGGCTTTGCTACTGTGAGTGCACGGCTTGCCGAGGACCAAAAAACTAACCTATGAATGTATTGCACAGGTCAAACTTGTTGCCCACGTGATATGTGTAAAGATAGAGCCAGCAAGAGCACGATATCTTCTTGAAGATGGGACAGGGAGAATATATGCAGATAAAGAATTTGACAGTCTGCTCCAGGGACGTGGTTTGTCTGCAGAGGCGGAGGCGGAGGAGACAGCTCAATATCGGACCTTGTAAGTCTGAATTCATACCCTCTCGTCTCTGTCAACAAACCACCGTGTTCTGCACAGGGAGCATACCTATGTCGAGATTTTGGGTTCTCCAAGAAGGGATAACTTTTGTTCGACTAGGCTTTCCATCAAGCATATTCACCCAGTCCATGGGTATTATCAAGTCATGTATCACACTCTAAGTGTGATACACAATAGTGTACTCGCTCAGCGATATACTCAGGTGGGCTAGCCAAGTTTTGATGAGAAAAGGTTGTTTATATACTTGGATCAGCCATATGATTTTGATTCGGATTTTGGGTCCAATGAAGATATGGAGATCCATGCTCCCGTGAATGATGTTGACCAAGTCTGTCAAGATGACAGTGTTCAGGACCACATCACCTGTTTTACTCCAGCTCCCTCTGCAATCCTCCCCAATACATTTTCACCACAGAAACGTCAACTATATGATACTCTAAATCCACTTGAAAGGGCTATCATGAAGTATATGCATCACAAAAATTGTCCTGTTTTACTTACAGAAATGGCACAGGCATTTCAGGTATCACATGGATGCACAGAGGTTCATTTCAGGTAGGTCCTTCTCCAACCACATGTCATTATAGATGCTGAAAGCCCAGCATTACTTTCAGTTCAGCTGCTCAGGCACTGTTGTCAGAGGGCTGGATTACCAGCCTACTTGATGACGGGTATGTGGTTATTACACCAAGACACTGAGAGAAACCACCTGTGTGTATCCTACCTTTGTAATCTGGATTCATATATGTGGACTCGCTTGTAAGCGAGAGGTGTCGGCCATCACGGACATGCACCAAGGCTTTACTTCAAGATGATGCGTATTGCACCGACAGTGTCTAGGCCAATGGCTGCGCGTTACTTCCCTCGGGACGGCAGTCATGACACCAAATTTTCATCTATTTATTCATTGCCTAGTATGATCCCCACGGTATTCAACAGATTCGTTACTTTTAGTGCAGGAAGGATGTGTTCACTTTCTTTAGCAAAACAGCTATCGTCGATGATAGTGTTTAATGTACATAATGAATTGATGCTAGATGGTACAGCGCTACAAGTAAACAGGAGTTAGTGGTGTTTGTACTTGGCTTCATTCTCGAATCGGATGTTGGGGTCTAAGGTATTATGAAGTCCCATAAGGGTCTTGCTGACTGCCTCAGAGGCACCGATCATGGGCTTCAAAACGGCAATCGGAACTGCGCGTACGACAGCTTTGACTGCTCCCTACACGTAAAGATGATTAGACTGATGCCAGTCGGGATCTTCAACTTGTTTTCTGTGACTTACCTCGTTTCCGGACCCCTCGTACACTTCCATGGGTACCGCAAGTATAGTCTGGGCAGCAGAGTGTAAATTTCTCCGCAAACTGCGGTAAGCCGACTGTACTCCTTCTTTGAGGCCTGTGGGTTGAGCAGCATAGCGGCTAATCAAGTCTTCGTCCATGTCTTCTGCACACTCATGTTCGTATGGTATTTGGAGTGCCTCAGCGGTGATGGGATCTTTGAACTGACCGCCTAGTACATTCTCGGCTTGCTCCAGGATTACTTGTGTGCCAGTGGCTAAGCGAGCACCAAGCTTGATAGCTTCCATGGCAGTGGACTGGACGAATGCCTTGGTGCCTTTCTGTACCCCGCGGACTATGCGTCCGTCCTTCTTATATTGTGCAATGGGGAGCAAGACGAGGTCTGCGACTCCCGAACCGACGTTAACTACAGACCGAATCGGAGCAACCCCAGAGATGACGTCGACGAGCTGCGTAGCTTTTACATCTGGAGTCCAGAGGTCATTTAGGGTATCAAAGAACCGTGGCCATCCAGTGATCTAGCGGCGCATTAGCTGGTTAGCATCCTTGCTCGGGGCAAACGCACACCGTGCAGGGTCAGATGTCGTAATGTCATCTCCGCTCCATCAAAATGAAAGAAGTTCATTAGCTCTATCGTCCTGCCATCTCGCAGAGCTCTGTAGTCAACGCGTCGAGGTTTGTAGTCTAGCTTGATATCTACAGGGAAAACTTCGGCGTGTTCTGTGTCAAAATCTCGTGAGTAGGCAAGACATGAGCGCAGGGAAATAGCTTACGGAAGTAGATCTCCTCTTTCTTTTCCTCGTCCTCTGACGCCGAAAGGCTATCTGGGTCTTGAAAGGCGAAGAATTTCTTTAGGAAGTCAAGGGCATCCTGATCAACATACAGTCGTAAAGGCAAGATTTTCGCCTGGGGATGAGGTTGGCCATTTCAGTAATGATTCTCGATGAAGGATCAAGGCTTACACGAAGCCGTGCTTCTTCCGCAGGATGCGACGGAGTAGGACGCACACTCAGTAACTCCACTCGTGCCATATTGGATTCTGTCTCCCTGACGTTCCCTCGTGAATCCGATCGCATGTCAGTAAGGAACTTCTTCCATGTTGATGTCTTGATATGATCAAGAATTTCAATATCCCTGACTAAGATCAGCGCACGCGACGCCAAAGCATCACCGGGTCGATAGTTGTCGATCTCTGCGTTCAGGCCTTCCAATCGAATCTCAATCGCAGGTCCTTTGGATCGGGTAAGGCGCTTTCCATGTAAGCGCGTCGACGCGATTCGCGGTCGACCCGAGGAAGCGGGATGCAGGGACTGCCAGGATCCCTCGGTCCCAGTTTCAGCAGGCTCATCAAGTTCATCATCGATTGCGGCAAGGAGAGCGTCTGGGTCCATACTTTCCATATCTCCTTCAAGTCCAATATGGAACGAATTGAAGAGTGTTGTGCTGATTGCCTCGTCTATAGGCTCTTGTCCTTGCCCGGTAGCAACTAGCTGACGTATACGTGCAAGCTTTTTGCGCATCTCCTTGACTTCCTTCTCAATGGTTTTGCGCGTGCGAGGCCAATCGAAACCATCATGTAAGAAGAGCACTACTTCTGAATCATAGATCCGTATCCGTAGACTGGTGTCGCTACGGCTATATGGAGGTCAACCGAAACACACATTATCATCAATCTCTTACCTGTCTGGGTCCTGGACTGTATCAGGAGAGATCGTGTCGAAATAGTGTTCAATGAAAGAAAAATGTTTGAAGATGCGGACTGTTTCACCGCCCACATTTGACACGACACCGAGCTGACCCATCAGAGGGGCGTTACGGTCGGTCTGTTCTTCCATATCAAAATCCTCAAGGTCATCATCCCTAAGTTCTCTAAGGCCCGCAGCAGTTCCAAAAGACACGTCCAAATAGTCCTGATTAACAGGCAAGTCATCAGATATCATGTCCGCTGTATTCCCAACTTCGGGAATGAGCTTGAAAGCATGTTCATCTAAGGAGGCTGTACACTGGAATTTAGCAACACGGTGACTATTTGAACGAAGGCACCAATACCAGTCACGTCATGTTCACGATCACCAGTAATAGTACTCGGTATTCTTGGAGTCACAGGAGAACGACTTGAAAGAATTTATGTTTTAGGTCATTTACCAATTTGTAATAGCGTACCGAATGTTTCCGTCGTCCCTTGGGGTACGTGTTATGTTGGTTATGAAGCCTGTGAGAGCACCGATAGTGTCCGCGCAGAGGTGTATGTGGAGGCCAATCCGTTTGATGACAACCTATGTGCACGTGATTAAGTGTATTTCCGTGGCTCGAAATATCTACGAACGCTGATGTTCGGTGGTAGATTCGTATTGTCTGCTTGAAAGGTGAGCAGAGAATGAGAAATCTCTGCAATCAATGCATAACCGGATTCCTGAACCTACAGTTAGCAGGCAGATCGTAGGTGAAGAAGCTGCAAATAACCTTCCAAAAATCGACACTGCCGCCAAGAGGATTTTGGCTTGTCCCAGTTGATCCGGAAGCGTCTTGGGTTGAATCCACCAAAAATATGCGCGACGACGAAGCACTCAAATTGAACGCGGCTCCAGATGAATCTCCCACCAGTTCTGTTGAGAATTCAACCTCGCCAAGGTGTAGCACAGTAGCTCCGGGATAGCCTAGGGCGCGTAAATGAACCGATACGTTGTTGATACCGATCGTAAGCCGAGTACATTCAGATGGCACAACAGATTCGAATACCTGAAGCGTTGTTTATTAGAGCGGATAGACGAACTCAAAATACTCACCCCTGGTGGCGCCTTAGCAAATTCAGCTAGATCGTTCCCGAGGCTACCATCAAGTGGCGGATGTACTGTGAGGTCATACAGAGTAAGACTGATCCGTGACTCCTTAGCGGTCGCTTCTGGGTCTACGAGGGATGCTATCCTGGACTTCACCGAGGGTCTGAGTATTGACGACTGTGGCAGACGTCTTAGTGGCATGCAAAACTGAATGTCCATACTCACGAGGCCTCGGGCCGGGCTCTGGATCAGGGTTACATAGTCCCCTTCACGAGATGTGTCCGCAATCTGAAGATCCGTTATCCCAACAGTGACTGCACACTCCTCCTGGCCCCCTAACGTCAGATCAATCAAATACTGGGTATACTGCACACCTTGCCCTCCGGTTTCAACTCGATCAGTGCATCCACGTCGAAAGCAATTATATCGACCGGTCGTGCGTGATAAGATTCGCCGCTTCGAGGGACAATAAACCTGAATAAAACTGATGGAAGTGACGTGATTCCTTTTGCTTCTTTCCTCGGGGCATAAGGAACTTACCCTCTGTGGCACTAACTTTGATCATGGTTTCACTGGTACTATGGTGATTGGATTTTCTCACAACGCTCCCATCGGTGCTATGAGTTCCACTCCGCTGCGGCTGGGTGAAGTACCGGCTTCCAATTAAGCTTGGGTCGCGATTCGGAAGAATTTCTGTTGCACAGCTCGAAGCTGCAAGGTTACTCTCAATCAATTGGGCCATGTCGTCTGCCCAACACTGAAGGCCGTCGAAAGCACCCTTATTCATGACAAGGTTTACCAAAGGAATGTCAACAGTCATTGACAACCTGCTCGAAGGGTTGCCTGTCAATCCCTTCGTAATGTTGGGTCTTCCCAGCAGAACAGAAAGGGGGAGTGTATTTGATTTGGTATCCATGGCCAAAAGTGCGCTTGCGTCAGGTTCAACCTCCCTGGCAGGTAGAAAACCCAGTGTCAAAACGGCGCGGGCCACGTTATCGCCAACTGATGAGTAAGCGGCGAGCATTTCTTGCAGGCATACCCTCAGGATTACATTCGAAACGCTGTCGCTCGGGCACGGAGGTGATGACTTCATCCTCTCTGAAAATCTGAGTGAGGATTTAGTGGAGGTAGGGTCGTTAGAAATCATCAGGCCACGGAGGTCAAACAGCACACAGCCAGATCGCGGTGGGTGGGGAGGAGGGGGGGGACAGCGTACTTCCACTCGAATCATTGGGCACGTCAGGCGGAAACCGACGCCTGGTTCACTTTGAATTGATTTCTAAAACGGCTTGAGTGAGAGAGCAAAAGACAGATCAAGGTACCAACCTCGTGTTTGGGTAAAGATGGCCGTCTTCGGACAAATTTCGGTATTGAAGTGCCTGTATGCTGATAATTCATGCCCGGGTTGAAGTCTTCTAGAACGAGTGCCTCTAATCGTTTACTCTCCTCTGTTCTCCCTTTTGCATGAACAGACACTCGAACCTCATTTTCCGTATCCACGTCATCCTCACTCAATTCTCCGAGATCTTGCTGACGGATATTTTCACCCCCTGCTGTACCTGTTGCCTTCTGTCGCATGAAGATTACAGCCGACGCGACGTCCTCAACGAAGTGCATAAGTAAGTTCTCGGCTATCACGCCAAGATCGAAGAACAAGTGGAGTGAAGCAACCTTGACATCCACAGACCGTGAATTTTCCCTGGGGGGAAAGGACGGCGCCAGCCAACAAGAAACTTCGATGGCAGAAGGAGCTAACATTTTGTCCTCCACTTCAGATAAGGGAGTAGAGACCATGGGGTTCGGAGGACTGAGCAGATCGCCGGATCCTTGAGATTGAGCGTGTGCCTTGTCTGTATTCCTAGGTACCGCTCGATTCTTCAAACGCCATGTTGACAACTTCACTGAGCCACTCTTGAATTTAACTTGAGTCCAGTCAACTACTTCGAACTCGGGAAGTTTGATGTTCCTCGGTCTCTCCAGGGCGAGCGAAGGTCGATAGTGGCAAGCGGCATGTAATGTGGGCAGGTAATGATCGGTTATTAGTATCGGTGCTGCAACGTGTGGATCATCCGTGGAAGAAAGAGCGCGGAAGGCAAACAGTGACACGTCCGAAACGATCATTTTCGCAGATATTGACCAATCCACAGGCACAGATGAAGTCCGTGGTGCACGATGCATTGGTACGTCAGGAGACAATACGGAATACTGGAAGGAGGTAGAGAGACTGTCGAGAAATAGTCGCAGGTAGGCGCAGGGCAGTTTGGGTGGTACGAGGGGTCGTGCGTAGAAAGTATCGAAGGAATATACTCCCTCCGTCGTTGGCTGCGAAAGTGCGACGACCACGATTCCACGAACAGTGACATTTGCATCTAAAGAAAGCGCGACACGAGGCAATTCCGACGACAGCTCCTTTCGTGAGGCGAGTGAAGGTGTAGGAAGTTTGGATACACATGCATCCACGATATCCAGTAGCATGCGTAGATGGTCAGAACGAAAAGCGCAAGCAAGCGTTCCAACTGTAACAGACAACTGGAGAGTCTCTTTCTCGGGCATGTCTCGATCAATGTCTTCTGAGTCGGTCGGGTAATCGCCCCTAGTTTGTGGGACTTGCTCAGAGGGTTGCACACGCTCTGAAGGAATTTGGAGCGAAAGCATTATGGGCTGTGAACCAAATGAAAGCAGAGTCTCCTCAGCAGAGTCCCGACATGTCATTGATATCCGAGGGCGTGAACGAGCTCGCCTAAGATTATCAGTGTTAGTGACAGGCAAATCCGATATCGAAGTAATGTCCGCTTTAATGGGGTGTGCATGCACTGCGGAAATAGTACTCTCGTACATGCTGTTGGAAGCAGACGACGGGCGCGGGGAGCTAGGAGGAAGTGTGGCAATTGACTGCGACATTATAAGCTGAGCATCTTCGTCCAAAGAAGAGGACGACGAGTTGCGTGATAATTGGTGGGCTGATGGATTGTAGTATGGTGGGAGAGATTCTCGGGAAGTGGCAAGAGACAATGGAGATAATGTGCTTGTAATAGATGGAGAGGAATTGACGACGCGCAAGTCCCGCGAAGTCACCTTCAAACCTGAGATAGATACCGTGCGGATTCTTCCAGAGCAGTCATTTCCTTCCGAAATCGACTGAATCCCTGCATTCACTTCCGAACGGGGACTTGATTGTGTACGGTACGCAATCTCTGAAACAGAGAAGGTAAAGCTACCCCGTCCAGGATAGACGATAGTGACCTTGGTATCCAGCGCAGAAAACTCGAATCTGGAAAGGAGTCGCTCAATGAGCGTGGCAAAAACTGATACCCCTGCAGGACTAGCGTCTCCATGGGGCTTCTTATGTGCTTCTTCAGCGTGTAAATTATGTCCAAACGAGTTGAAACTTCCGGGTAAATTTTCGCTCTCGTCTACAGGAAGAGATGACCCAGCGGAGGGTCTGAGCGTTTGTCGTAACGTGGCTTCTTCAGGGGGTGTAAGCTCGTCATGCATAAAAGTCTCAGCAACAGATACCACTGAATCGGCAAGGTTGGAATCGTTATGAGGTGAAGGAGGTGGTGTAGATTGCTCTGGTGTTATTTGAAATGTGAGGTTGAGAGACTGGACATGAAAACCGACACTGGAAGAGAACGGATTTGGAAACGGAATACGAGCGGTGACACCGGATATGAAACCGTCATACAAAGAAACGGGAAGTCCTACGAACAGTCGATTGATCGCCTTTAGAGGTCTGTCAGGTGTACATTGACAAAGAAGGAGCAGCGGACTCGCCTGTCCATCTAGTTCCAAATCCTTCACCTGGACGATCCCAGAGCCAAGCTGAGAGTCGATTTGGTGCAGATCTAGTTGCCCCGGCTTGAGAAAGTGACCCAGTGTTCTCTTCAGGAGAAACGAAAAGAAGCGTCGCTGAATGCTGGACGGGATTGCAAAATCAAACGTAGGAAGACCTGAAACCCACGAAGAGTACCACGAAGACATGGCGATTGTGAGGTTCAAGGAAGGCAGACAAACATTTCCCGGCTGCTCGTAGTAGCAGATGAGTCTCAGCTACGCACTGAGTTGACGCTGTGGAGATGCTCCACTCAGGGAGATACGGGTCTTGACTGAGGCGGGTCGGACAGCATACGTAGTCGTGCCAATACAAATCTGGATAGTAGCCCCTGATATTCTCGACGTGCAAGGATAATTGTTCATTGCGCTAGTACAAAAACACACAGACAAGGGAGTGAACGCTAGTCGACATCCATACTCATGGTTTGGCCCTCTCCTCTGATGAGGACACTCCGATTCTTGCTTGGTATCCTGATTTTCTCCAGCTTTCTCTCGGTGGATGGAGATTCCACCGCCATGGGCTCTACAAGTCTGACGGACGTCGACCTGGCTGCCATTTTTTTGGCCCGATGCGCACGTCGCTTTTCCTGAGCAGCCGCCATTCTGTTGGACATAACCGTGGGTGATCGAGTGACCGAGCAAATAGTCAAGACCTACCTTTGTCTCCAGAATGCATGTTCCCGGCGTTGCTTGAGCTCTCCAATCCGCTTCATCGCCTTGATTGTAGTCTGCACCAGCTCACGATCGTAGCGAACAGGGACATTTCTGCGCTTCTCGAAATCGATCGTAGCATCCTGAGGACATTCAACCTACCGTCACGACAGGTGCAAGGGAATACGACACGCCATCATACTCACAATGGACATCTCCTTGCCAGCCGCTTTGCGGAAGGCCTTCGTCCATCGCACCTTGCGCGGATTGCGTTTCATTCTAGCCGCCTCAGCTATTCATAGAGTAAGTCAGAAGTACGATGAGGACTAACTTAAAGTTCTTGTGACACCTATAGCCGGGTGAGCATGATAGTGGTCTCCAAGAGCAGTGTGCCTACTTGGAGGTGCAAAAACGAAAGACTTTGGCATCATTGCGAACAAACGCCGTTCCTGACGCTGATCAGGTGGCGTTTTACAAAGTAAAAGCGATCTTTATCCTACCATGCCCCGGATAGACGTTCGTCGAGCAGAAGTAACACTTTTCGATACGCATGCCTGGTTGAGTCGAGGAGGTTGTCCGTGGGAGTCTGAGTGTCGCCTTATAGTACTCTAAAATAGAATGCACAAGCAATGTCTCTCTTCGCATCCCAGATTACATTCTGAAGTCCTCGTCAACGGACCTCCAACGCTCAAACCAATACTACTTGCTAAAGCCTTCACATCCGCGCACTCGGTACACTCCTGCTGTCGCTCGACGCGATATGCGTGCACAGATCATCCATCACTTCGCCAGCCCGAATGCCTATCAGGCTCAGCAGCGTATCACTAATTCCGTGCGTTTCCTCCGCTAATCCTTGCACATAGATGCGTGCCTGTAGTCCATCCTGCATAGAATGCGTCATGGGCAGTAGCCGATACGCCCGTGAGATGTAGAGTTTCTTGATTGGCCCTGGTCTTTCACGTGACCAAGAACTGGAGGTATTACACCCTCTGTCCATTTCTACGCTGGGAGAGACGCTTTGTTCATTGGTGTCACTGACGCCCGAGGCCGAAGAACCACGATCGACCGTATCCTCCCTTAAATTGGTCTCCACCTCCAGACGAGCGTAGTCTTGTGCGTTTACATCGAGTCCAAAGTGCTTCCCTAGACTCGAATTCGTCAATAGACGGAGCCATGATTGCCTCTCGTATCCAGTTGCACAAAATACTGCATCGTATGAACATTCATAGATGTTGTGTGTCAAAGTTTGTTGCAAGGTAAGGGTGAGTGGTTCCAATCCAGTTGGTGACGTTTCTGCAGACAATATCTCCGAATGGTTCAAAATGGAGAACTTGGGTTTTGTCAAATGCATAGCGCGTTTGGTGCGCCTGGATATCCCCTCATCAAGCTTCTGATCGTATATGATTCCATATAACTGCTTTCCTGAGTAATGCCACTTGGTTCTTCAGGAAAAGTAAATACACTGACCAATTCCAAGGTATGGGGACTGATGACTCCGTAATTGGCACTTGCATATTCTAGGCGGAGTTTCTGTCTGGCGGAATGAGACGACAAATGAAAGATGTCGTTGGTCGCTAGAAATATGGCGTCGGTTACGTCTGGAGAGAGAGTTTCACAATGCATTGATCGCTTACTTTCTGGATTGAAAATCTCATTGACGAATGGTGAGTCGTCGCTTGGTTTCAGAGATCCCTTGCGAATAATGAGGTCAAGGGTATGTGCCTTGTTACCGGTAACTGGGATAGCAGCCAGTCGCGAGTGGAGGTCTAGCACGATTTCTGCAGCGGATTGACCTGACCCGATAACCGCAATACGCAGCGGACGTCTGTCAGGACTACGGGATCGTAGCGAATCTAGCAGGGGAGTAACTGATGTCAGATACGTCGAGCTGTGGACCATATTCTCTTGAACCCAAGTAGTCGCGAGTGGTCTCGGGACACGAGGTGAGCCACCAGAAGATATAACGAGGTTTTCTGAGCCAAATTGTAAGTTATTGGCTGATGAATGGATATGTAGCCATACTTGCTAGACGCACGATACGTTGACCAGTTGACAGGATTCGAGAGTGTACCTGGATAGTGAATGTATCCATTTGTCCGAGCGCAACAACTTCTTCACCAAAAGCAACCTTGATACCTTTGTCTTGCACATATCGAGCCGCCCAAGACAGATAATCAGAGTATTCTTTCCGGGTGGGGATAGTACGACCACGATTGATGAAATCTAGCAATCGGTTTTGTGAATGCAAGTAGGAGATGAAGGTGAGTGGGCTCTGGGGGGAGCGCAAGGTAGCCAGGTCCTTAAGGAAGCTGATCGATAGTTATCAGATAACGATAGCGAGTCGGAGGATCGGAGGATCGGAAGTATCGCTTACCTGATCTGCATCTGAGCGCCAGGTAAGAGCATTGCTGGGTGCCATTTGAACTCATCATGTCTTTCAATGAAGAGCAGTCTATCGATGGGAATGGGCGACTGCCACACCCGTATCGTCAGGACTTGTGTACAGTACTATATGCAAGTGAAAGAACGGTGCTCACACCGAGCTGGTTCTCGAGAAATGCACCAGCGATCGCGAGGTTGGACGGCCCGAACCCAAGGCCTATGACATCGTATACTTGAATCGGAGGGTTGAATGACATGTAGAATTCGTTGGACACTGCTGACAGTGGTGATGCAATTCTTGGCGCACGATGAATGGGAGGTTCTCTTCTGACGGTTGAAGGACGTTCCTGGTGATGGACAAACTTTGGGAAGACTCGGGCTATATAACGGCTACTGAGTTACCGAAAGTTGTACGTCGAATCTCGAGACAGAACCACGACCGAGACTGGTCGCCATGTCGGAAGACATCCACTACTGGGAAAGGGGCATGTACAGAGCGACTCTGTTATGGAATCACAAGAGTAGTATAAGATAGACGAACAAATAGATCTCCTCGACGCGTCGGTGATTGTGAGGTGTCGAACTTGTGTAGCGGGAGTAGCACAGACTAGGATGGCAGGGGAATGCCGACGGATCGGCCGCGACCGTCCCCGTGTTGCCCACAGCCTTACCGAAAGTCGGGTCGATAGTCCTCTCGTGCATTGCCAGTCGACGCTGTCGAAGATATCGTTCAGTTGTTCCAGCTAGTACCCAACTCTCTTGCAGCCACTTAGCAAATAACACCCATTACCGTCACTAGCTTTATGTCCTCCGCAGGCTTGCTCAGTGGCTACAGGACGGTCCAGCTGCCAGACCTTTCCAACAACCGCCACAAACGTCACGATGCCCATTCACTCTTCAGCCAAATAACATTAGATGCGCATCTTTACAGTTATGTCGGCACCGTAACCCTCGACGCCCTCATACTAGTTGCCTACGCATATATGCTCGGCAAGTATTGCGGGGCAACCGATGTGCTTCTCTCTCTGGAGGGCTTGGATGGCTCACCCTCACCATTTCGCCTGCGATGGGATGAAACGACGACGTGGCTGAACGCTCTCGACGTGGCAAGACTTGCTCTTAAACAGTCCAGGCACCAGTCGGCTTCCCCCACGGCCTCCCAGCTATCCGAGGCCTTGGAACTAGTGGCAGATCGGCCCCCATTTATCGCAATCTTCCGAGACTCCTCTCGAGCCATCAGCGATCCATCGTTTGCAATCTCAGCACTGCTCTCGCGACTGCCCTTACTGATTCACACAGGAGATGGGTTCTTGCATCTCCACTCGCCATCCAATTGGTTCTGTTCCTCTGTGTCTTCTATGCTTCTCCGTCAAATAGTTGCCGTTGTTGCGCAAATTCTTACCGACGAAACGCAGGAGATAGCTACGCCTCTCCGTCTGGACACGGACCTTACCTCTGTCGTTGAAGCTCTGCCACGGCACGAACAAGCCACTTACTATTCACACATGTCTCTGGCTCGCTTAGCAACCGACTATATCCTTCCACACTCAACTTCTAATCCAGATGTGACAGCTGTGCAATGGTACCCTGATCTGTCCCCTGACACGGCCGCGCTTCGAACTCCAGAGTGCCTGTCCTACAACGATCTCACTCGTACTGCGAACCGTATTGCCCGCTTCCTCCTCAGCATGGGTCTTTCCCCAGAGGATCGGGTTGCTGTTTGTATGGACCGTGATCTCATGTTCTACTCGATCCTTTTCGGCATTCTACGTGCTGGTGGATGCTATGTTCCGGTCAGTATAGGTTTCTTTTGTGTACCTCCTTGTTCACGACTGGGCTGCGTAGATCGATCCAGAACTACCTACAGAAAGGAAGCTTTTCATTGCGAGGAATTCCTCCGCGAAATTTGTTCTCGTGTCATCTCAGTTCCGTGCACATGATCTTTTCGAACACTTGTCAGTTGATGTCTATAGCGTGTCTGTCCGAGAAACTATTTCCAGTATGAGTGACGCGAATGTCGACCTTGCACTTCCAGAAAATATAGCCTACCTGATATACACGTCTGGTATACTTCTTTTCGGTGATCAAGTTTGGGCCAACCTGATTTAATGTTGTAGGTACCACTGGGAACCCCAAGGGTTGTTTAATGACTCACAGGTGTCTCTCTGAGGCAATTCTGGCCCTCAGTTCATTCTCTGCCAACGTCAAAATGCCAGACATCTGCAAGGGGAAATACCTAGTTGTCGCTTGTGCGTCATCCTTCACAATTCGTAATACTCTTCGGTTTATAACGACTGTTGTCTTCCCCTCTTTAGCTGTGGCCTTCGATGTCCATCTTGCAGAAGTTTTTGTTCCACTGGCTCTCGGGATGACGTTGGTTTCTGCAAAACGTGGGGAGATTCTGGAAAATTTGCCCCTATACATCTGCCTTCTTGGAATCACGCACATCGGTCTTGTACCTAGCTTGATAGATGCTACTATGAGTGCCATCGAGGGTGATCGGAACGGAGAGGAATTGAAACTCAGGTATATTGGCAGTGGTGGCGAGAAAATGAGTGATTCTGTAAGTGGCATTGTACTGTCTAATTACAGAGATCCTTATTATACTGGATGTTATCCCCAGATCCTTGATAAGTGGGCTGACCATGCACTTGTTAAGCTCGCTAATTTTTATGGGTGAGTACTTATTCACCGCCTTCCATTCTGCGATCTAGTCAACTGGGTCATAGTCCTAGTGAAGTGACCATAGGTTGCTGTGCGCGATTCATGGATGGAAAAACTCCGAGAGAAAATGTTGGCCGAGCGTTTGCCAACGTTTCTTCGTATGTGGTTGATGAAAACCTCAATGTTCTTCCCCGAGGGGTCGTCGGCGAACTGGTGGTCGCGGGACCACTCGTTGGACGAGGATATTATGGACTACCCGATCTCACTGCTAAGTCCTTCATGGAGTGGCCGCACCCAGAATCATGGTCTTATCGCACCGGTGACCTAGTTCGCATGCTGCCAGATGGAACTCTTCATATTATTGGCCGAATCGACACACAGATCAAGCTACATGGAGTACGAATTGAGACAGAGGGCATCTCTACTGTCTTCAGAAACACTGCTCTCAGTGAGCTTGGGCTAGAATTAACCGTTTCGACGGTTCTCGTTGCACATCCTTCCATCGGAAATGGAGCCACACCACAGTTAGTGTCCTTTGTTGCTTGGGACGTCCATGTCCCTATTACTCTCCGGCGAACCACCAAGCCCCATGTTGTTCCTTTTGAAAACAACGTCTTGCAACTCCTTCGAGCGGTTTCCGAAAAGCAGTTTGCCAGTTACATGCGGCCCGTACACATAATTCGTCTCACTTGGCTTCCTCTCAATCCCAATGGGAAAGCAGACGACAAGGTCCTGTCTACGGTTTTCAGAGAAATCGATCTTCAGCAACTTATTGGAACTATTTATGGCATTCCTGCGGAGACCTCCTCATTACTCACCGACATTCAGCGGAAACTCATTTCCCTGGTGGAGACCCACGTCAATATTTCACCCATTGACTCACGAATAAGCCTTTTCGCTTACGGCATGGATTCATTATCATTAGTGAAACTGACGTCAGACATCAGGCAAACATTCCATGTATCTATTGCTGTTGCGGATATCATGAAGGGAGCATCCGTCGAGCACATCGCTGAATTGATTCAAACACACCGGACCCCGGTCCCGGTCCAATCATCAAATGGAACCATAAGACTGTTCTCCGAGCAGTGGCTTCACGTTGCGGAGGAAAGTATGCCACACAAACAAGTTGATCATGTCCTCCCACCATTTCCCATCCAGGAAGGTGTTCTTCATTATTCGGACAGTCATCCAACTTCATGCGTGCAGCACGTTATCATGAGCATTCCAGGTCGAACCCCACTTCCACGAGTACATAACGCGTGGGAAACGACGATGAAGAAGCTTGACATCCTCAGGTGAGTCAGAGCGTTTACTGACCTTAGACTGCTAAAGGTAGTCCATGTAACCAGGACCGTGTTCTTCTTCGGAAGACAACTCGTTCAAGTTGTACTGGCACCTACTACCTGCCAACTCCCTTGGGTAGAAAAACGAACATCTTTTACACATGCAGACTCCTTTTGCGCGTTCTTCTACGCCGAAGTGGCACCATTCTTAGCGAAGCAAATCAATGGCACAGCGTCAACAACACCCCTATTTCGTCTAGTTCTCTTTTCTACACCAGACGATCAGCAGGACTATTGGTTGACGTTATCGATCCACCACGCGCTGTTTGATGGGGAATCTCTACCACTTATTCTAAAGTTTGTTGAGAATGAATTGCTGGCAAAGCCACACCCCTTCTCTTGCTCTTCCGAACTGCTCCTGGAATATATGCATAGTGCAACGGTCAATGCTGGACACCAGTTTTGGGCCGCAATGTTTTCTAATTTCGTTTGGTCTGGACGTCGCCGGATGGTCACAGGGTCGTCAGACCAGATTCGACGGAGAGTCATGTCACTCGCCACACCCCTGACCACTTTAGGGAAGCTTTTGGTCCCTCATCAGATAACCATGCACTCTGCGTTGACATGCGCGTTTGCACTATCTCTGGCTAGGAATGTTCATCAAGCGGATGACGTTGCCTTTGTGGTTTGTTTTTCCTTTCTAGCCACCACACTCCCTCATGCAGGAACAGGTCATTCGTGCAGGGCGGCTGCTTCCTATCGAGGGTGTCGAACATGCAACATACCCTACTATGAATGTACTCCCAACCAGAACTCGCTTTGATACGGGGGGCTACTTGCAACGTGTTCAGGCCGATATCTCGGCCGCGGTGGCATTTGAACACTTCCCTCTATCATATGTGCAAAAGTGGCTTCCGCCAGGTACCGCCCCGTTCGACACTCTATTCGCAGTTACTGTTAAGGATGATACCCAGTATGAAGTATGGGACATCCTACGAAGTGAACTACCTGAGCCCGATGTAAGTAGTTACTTCTCGAGGACCTCGGTTGACCCTTTACGGCTCCCGTAGTTTCCGCTTTCAATTGAGATCGTACTTGACAAGAAACACGATACCCTTGTTATTCGTGGTGCCTATTACGCCTATGAATCTTTGGACGTTAGCGTCGATAACCTCTTTGATCAGTTTGAGACTACCCTCCTTGATATCCTCAACGAAGAGAACTATTACGTACCACCACCTCCAGCTAGTCGGTATATGAACCCGGTTTCACCCATGAAACAGGCTCATGAAGACGTGGAAGAGGATCCCGAGGTAAGCCTAGATGCGGAAGAACTCGCATCACTAAGAGACATTGTCTCGGAATTTTTTGGGGTTCCATCGGCACGATTACATCCACACATTTCACTCATTTCTTTGGGACTGGACTCCATTCGATCTGTCGGCTTGTCTAGAATTCTTCGCCAACAAGGTTACTTAGCTAATGCAGTGGATATCATGGGAAGCCCGACACTATGGAAACTCGGTGTTTTATTTGCGCGATCACTTGGTCACACTACGCAGGCAGAGATCAACCAGGGTGCCCTTTCGTTGCAGAGGCAGCGCGAGAGAATCAAGGCCAGTTTTGACCTATCGACGTGTAACTTATCTATCGATGATGAAGTTGAGATATTCCCCACGACTGTGCTCCAGACTGGCATGCTATCTCAGGTACCTGTTTTTCTTCTCTATTCCCTATAAATTGCGTGACACTCACAGACTTGCCCGAAAGACAGTTGCTTCCTCTGGAAACCTATATTTTCACTCATTCGTCCTTAACCTCAATTCAGATACCAACCTAGTACTCCTTCAAAACGCATGGGATCGGACGGTTCACGATCTCGATATTCTTCGAACTACATTCCATTACGTGGGAGAGCTTGGATCCTGGGTGCAGGCTCGGCACTCCATCGTAGAGCCTGATTGGCAGGAATATGCGATCCTATCGGCATCCTTTCAGCAGACCGTCGATGAGCTCTTCTCGCACCTCAAGCCAACTAACGAATCTGCCTTCCGCAGACCCCCGATATATTTTCGTGTTTTGCGTTCTGACCATGATGGTCTTTATCTCGTGCTCTTCATGCACCATGCACTGTATGACGGTCTCTCCATTCCAAGTCTGCTCTCATATGTCGAGCACATGTATGAAAATCAAGAGGTTGTGCCCCCGACGCAGTTCTTTGCCTTTATTCCGCACATACTATCCCGGCAGGACCAAGCGACTGCATACTGGATCGAGAGACTCAAAAACTATCGCCCGGTCGCCCTAGCACACAACATATCCATATCTCTCCCGTCAAAAGCAATTACTGCTTCGAGGCTGGTCTCTGTCCAGCAGGGGTTATTAGTAGAATTAATTCAAGAGAACGCCGTCACCCTACAGTGTCTTGCGCAAGCTGTATGGGCAAAATACTTGGCTTCACTGGCTTCATCAAACGATGTTGTCTTTGGACACGTCGTTTCAGGTCGATCGTTTGACAATTCTGAAAATGTGGTTGGACCAATGCTTGTGAGTCAATACTTATAGTTGATGGAAGATACTCAATTCAACCTCAAATTAAGAATACAATCCCTTGTCGCGTTCAGCTCTCTCCGAACATGAGCAATCGAGAACTACTTCAGTCCATTCATCGCGCCAATGTTAGTGCATTGCCCTGGCAGCACGTTTCACTCCGAGTCTTGCAAAGCGAATTACAGCTGCATAGGCTGTTGAACAGTTTATTCCTTTTTCAACCTTGGCTTCCCCGTGTGCATAGCCGCCTATGGACACTACGTGAACTAGAAGAGTTCGATACCCAGATCCAGGTGGGTAGGCCTGCTATTTACTCGTCTCTTGAATTGATAACCTAAAACTATTTAGTATCCTCTCAACATTGAATTCCACAAAGTGGAGGCTGGATTCTTAATCAAGATGGCTTGCTGGTCCGACGTTATGGATGCTGAAACACTCAATGGCGCATTAGCTGACATGGACGGACTGGTGAATGAGATTGTGTACCGTCTTGACAGTCCAGCCACTTCCCTCGCATCATCTCATGCGAACACTCAGCTGACTAGTGTGACAAAATTAGTTTCTCAGCCTGCAGGCGTCACGTACATCCCCCAGGAGTTGCTGATCGCTCTTGCATCAGTGACCCACTGTCCCGTGGACGATCTCTCCCCTTTGCAGTCGCTTGTGGCCATTGGAGTGGATTCCATTGCTGCCATCAGTTTAAGCGCGAAATGCAAGAAAGCCGGCCTCGCAATTAACGCTGGGGACATCGTTTCCAGCCTCACGATTGAACAATTGGCTAGCAAGATCACTGAGAAGCACTGTGGCACCGTATCGGTGCAGCTCGACTCATCCTTGCTACAGATAGCATCCACAGAGTGCCAGACAATTATTGAACGATTTCCAAAGGGACGTCGCGATAGAATCATTTCGATCTCAGCTGCTACAGAGGGGATGAAATGGCTAATCGCGGCTTGGCAACGTAGTTTTCGCCGGCGTTTTCACTATGTTTTCGCATACAAGCTCGGCTCCGATGTCAATACCCAACAGCTTCGAGAGGCGTGGAAGGCCCTTGTAGCGCACCATCCAATCCTACGGTCGACATTCGCCTCAGCACCAGGACACGTCGACCCTCGAGTGGTCACGTTTGCATTGGACCCGAAGGAAGCGGAGCTAGTTGAGGAGCGCATTGAGCATGGACAAGATGTACTCGCGCTTACCGAGAAGATGAAGAGCATCGTCATGTCACCCTTGCCTATCAGTGCTGCACAAACGAAGGGATTTATTTTGACGTCAACATCGACGTACAGTCAGTATCTGCTGATTCGCATGCACCACTTCCAATATGATGCCTTCAGCCTCCGGCTTTTGCTTGAAGATCTCACTTCTATTTATCTTGGTTTATTGCCACAAAATACTGGAGATACCAGCACATTTTTGGAGGCGTTTACTCCCTCGTTGGCGAATCTGTCAGAGCAAAGATTGTACTGGCAGTCAGTTATGCCCATTCCGTTCCTCCCAGTATATCTTCCCCCGCTAGTACCGGAGAAGAATCAATCAGCCTCCCTAGAGAGGGTCATTGTGACAATAACATCGGCTATTCCAGGAGTTACTGAACTCAAGAAACGAGCCCGAGCAGTTGGTTTACCATTGTACTGTATCCTTCTGGCATCCTGGGCATCAGTACAGGCACTCCACTCTTCTTCTGATCACGCCACGTTTGGACTCTGGCACGCGGGACGGACAGGATCGGTCCCGAACGTCTTGAACTTGGCAGTTCCATGCATGAACGTCTTACCGGTACGCATCCCCGCTTCGGACAACCTGCTGGAAGTCGCCCGTGTGGTACAGCAAGATCTATACAAACGTACACCAGTTATTCAACAGAGCAGTTTGCGGAACATCGATGAATGGATCACAGGAGGCAACGGATCGCCTCTTACTAATGTGTTCGTTAATGTGTTCGAGGTTGCAGGAGAAGATAAACTAGGAAAGGAACTCTTCACCTCCGTTGAGGTAACAGCTTGTCTCTTGTTTGAGTGTTGAAGACTATTCATCATCTACCAGATTGATCACGCCATACCCGTGGAACCACTCACGTTTGAGGAATCCGAAATGATTGACGCAATTCCTCTCACCAAGTTACTTCAGGTCTGTGTCTGAGAAACTTGTCGGATGAGATATCTAAACAGTAACACGAGCATCCAGGATGATGTCATGATTAACATTGTAATCAACGAAAAGCTAGACGCTGTCACGATGTCCATTGAGAGCGCACAGGCGATCATGGATACCGTCCGCGCAAAAGAAATCATCGATACTTGGGCGACGGGGGTAAAGCATTGTCTGTCGTGCTTGGTTTGAAAAGGCTTGGAAAAAGTCGAGGTCGGGGCATACCTCTTTAGGTTGTTACACTTTTGGGTGGTGTCCTTTCCGAGCAGCATCGAGACACTGTTTCTCCAGGCCGCTCAGCCAAACAACGTTGATGCCAGCATCCTTCAATCTTTGTGCACCTTCGCACTTTACGAAGTCATCTGGCTCGCCTACTCCAATAATGCACCGTTTGATCCCTGCTTTGATAAGTGCGTCTGCACACGACGGGAGACCCGACGTCCTGGCAGAGCAGGGTTCGAGTGTAGTGTAGACATCGGCGTATCGCATAATTTCGCTGATGGGTGGGGTTGGAGACACCAATGGAAAGAGAGCTGCAAGGTGGGGCTTTAGGAGACCAAATGCCTTTGCCAAGGCATTTGCCTCAGCGTGTGTGTTTCCAGGCAGCTCTCTCGAGTACCCTGTGGCCAAGGTGACTGGTTCTATGCCTGGTATGCGGGCAACAAGGACACATCCAACACAAAATGCAGTTTGCACAGGCATACAACTGTCTGATAGTGCTTCATTCAGTGCCTGTTGCATGAAAAGCATGTGGTCTTCCTCAGTGGTTTGTTGGGTGGTGATCATGGTTGAGTGTAGAAAATGAAATATGTGGCCTTAGCACGTAATACAATAGTTACTTCCATAATTCATCAGTTATACACACAGCCGAGCTGATGAGTTATGGAAGCAACTATCATACTACGTGCTGAGGCCATATATTTCATTTACTACACTCGACCATGATCGCCACCCAACAAACCCTTGGTAGTGAAGCTGGCTGGATGCAAGTGTGACCCATCTGTGACACCTGTGTGACTAAGAGTCACTGTCAGACAAGGTATGATTTTGTGACTCCGTCGGCAATTGCCGAGCCTCTTGGCGTTGAGTCTTGCAGTCGCACAACCCCGACGAGTTGACCACTATGTCGTCTCCGCTTGGGGCTCCCTCTGATAGAGCTATTGACGACGACGAGATCATGGAGAACGCGCAACCCGAGGAAGATGATGCGGACGCGACAATGGCAGAAGGTAATGATGTATCGGACGATAGCTCAGAAGAGGCCGAGGACGACGAAGAGGAGGCAAGGCGAATAAGGGAGGGCTTTATTGTCGACGAGGATGAGGAGGATGAGGAGGATGAGGAGGAACGGAGGAGAAGGAGAAAGCGACGGAAAAGACGCCATCGGAGACGTGGTAAGTCCGTGTCCTCAATTTGTGTTACAGCGATGTTTATTCTTGGGGTAGAGGAGGAGGAGGAGGCGTTGGAAGAGGATGATCTAGAGCTTCTTGAGGAAAATACAGGTACCTCATTCAGGAATCGTTTGACACGTCTTCGGCGTGGTCGTGAAGATGGCTCTCCACCCGTCGTGTCCTCCTCAAGGCGGAAGCAAGTAGTCGAGTCTTCTGAGGATGATCTCGATAACGACGACGATCTGCCACAAGTCCAGGATATTCAACGCATCTGGGATGACGAGCGGGTAGGGGGTGGCAGGGAAGACGAAGAAGATATGGATGACTTCATTGATTATGAGGACGAGGAAGAAGGGGCTGGTGCTATGGATGAGCAAGAACGTGAGGAGAGGCGCAAGGAGAGAAAAAAGTTGGAACGTCAACGGAGGAAGGCTATGGGCTCTCGACCAGAGTTTGCTGGTATTGACGCCAAGTAAGTTCGGAATCTACGTCTTTTGTGTTAAGTCCCTTAATTGCCTATCTTAGCGCTTGGGATGAAATTCATGATGTGTTTGGCGATGGTCACGAGTACGATTGGGCGTTAGAAGGCGACGACGAAGCAGAGTACGAGGAGCGGGTCAAGCCCGAAATGAGATACCAGGACGTATGCTCTATCACTTTTCCCGTTCGGACTAGAATTGACACATGTGATCTTGCAGGTCTTCGAACCTTCGGAAATACGTGCTCGAATGCTCACAGAAGACGATGACCTGATTCGAGCACAAGACATACCGGAGCGCATGCAACTCGCCACATCCTCACTTTCGCCCAATGCAACCCTGTCTCTCCATCAAAGCCTTACTGAAGCAGATATTGACGACGCTGCCACATGGGTAACTTCACGCTTATCCAGTCGTAAAACCAGGGAGTTCTTCTCTCCCGACGGGCCGTATAATATGTATTCCCAAGCCCTGGTCCTGGCCGTCTCGTATGCTCTGCGCTTTCTTTTCATCCATGAGTTCGAAGTTCCATACATTTGGACACACAAACGGGATTACATCTCGTATTTCAATCCTCGGGAGATGCGCGCCAGAGTTGAGCTAATTAGCTTATCCGAATTGTGGAGGATATACGCTCTAGGCCAGAAATATCGTTCTCTCCTTGATCGACGGAACGCTCTCATGACTTCCTATACTCGACTCAATATGGAAGACGAATACTTCGTGCAGTCCATCAGACCTAGGATTGACTGTGTTGAGATGGTTGCAGACGCAACTGAATGGTTGTCCATGAAGTACAAGATGAATAAACAAGACTCGTTCGTCCTCCACTTCCATGACGATGAAGAACTTGACCGTAAACGTAAAACTCCGAGTCGGATCTCTGCATACGAGGTCGCGAAGAAGAGCATCGTCGCAAAACTGGCTGATGTAGGTTGTTCTCGTGACTGCTCTTCCCCCCCTTGCACTGAACCCTTGACACCAGGGTTTTGGCATCCGCCCCCATGAGGTGGTGCAGAATTTCGTAACCAATGATCGCCCCAATTTCGTCGAGGATCAAGAGTTGAACCCGACCGCTTTCGCAGAGCAGTTCACTAAACCCGATTCGACTGTGTTGCAAAGACCTGAAGATGTGCTACAGCGCGCCAGGATGATTCTCGCTACTGAGTTAGGCAAAGATCCATTACTCCGCCAATCCATGCGGGACCTATTCAAGACTGAGGGGCAATTATCAGTCCAGCCTACGGAACGGGGTGTCAACAAAATTGACGAACATCATCCATACTTTGTCCGTTACAACAGGGTTCTTTTTTTGGTACCCTACTAACCCTTATTAATCAACCTTATTTTTGTCCAGAACTTCAAATACCTTCATCATAAACCCATTACTCAGATGCTGGATAGTGCACAGTTTCTGCACATCTTGGCTGCAGAGGCCGAATTGCTGGTGACTGTTTCGATTTACCTAACCAACGAAACCAAAGCCAAGTTCGAGCGCCAGCTCAATGACGCATTTGCTTCAGATAGTTACAGCGACATTGCTAGATCATGGAATGAAGAGCGGTCTCGGGTCATCCAGGAAGCATTAGATTACCACCTTATTCCAATTGGCACTAAATGGGCAAGGGAGTGGTTGCGAGAGGAGGTCGAGGACGCTTTGGCTATCCATTGCAGTAACAAACTCAAAGACGTAGGACATCACACCTCGCTTTACGTTGTAACTGACACTGCTTCAGCGCACCGATGTCGCCCCCTTTGTCACTGGAGATACACAGCCTGGATACACACCTTCCATCCTTGCTATTTCTTGGGGAAAGGGTGATCCTCAAAAAGATGCCGTTACCCTTGTTCTTTTGGATGAAATGGGTCGACTTCGTGAACACGTCAAACTCGATAACTTGGTTGACCGCGACTACCAAGATGAATTCACCGACCTACTCAAGAGACGACGACCCGACGTCATAGTGGTAGGAGGCTTCACCGTAGCAACAACCAAGTTATCCTCTCGAATTAAAGAGCTCGTCCATGGCAAGACCTCAAGCGTGGACGCCGAAAGCAACATCCCAGGGTGGGGAACGGAGCCAATTAACGAACAAACCTTCAACATCCCCGTGATTTATCTCAACGACGAGGCTGCCCGAATTTATCAGCATAGTAAACGGGCTGCTGAGGAATTCAGCACGCTTTCGCATATTGCAAAGTACTGCGTCGGTTTGGCTCGTTACGCCCAAAACCCTCTCAATGAGTATGCGGCGCTGGGTTCAGATATCGTCGCAATCTCACTTGAGGACGAGGACCAGCATCTTGTTAGTCTCCTGACCTTTCTAAATCTAGTCACTGGCTGATGCTATGTCAGATCCCGAAAGAGAAGCTGCTGTCCGCCCTCGAAAGAGCTTTGGTTGATGTAACTAATAAGATCGGGGTCGATATCAATCGTGCTGTAACAGACTCTTATTATCAACACCTTTTACCTTTCGTATGTGGGCTTGGTCCACGAAAAGCTCAGGTTTTGACTAGAAAAATTGCGTCAATCGTACGTTCTGTTGTTGTTCCTCTTTTGCCGCTAACTTAACGCTCTGTTTAGGGTGGCAATCTTGTTAATCGCGACCAGTTTATCAAGTCAGGACTGTTGACTACGAAAATTTTCCTCAATGCAGCCGGTTTTCTACGCATTTCTCATGACACAGAGCTAAAACCCACAAAAAATCGACACGCAGATGATGATATCCAAGACCCTTTAGACGACACTCGCATCCATCCGGAGGACTACGAACTTGCACGAAAGATGGCAACTGATGCCCTTGAGCTCGATGAGGAAGATGTTCATGACGAACACCCGTCACATGTTGTATCTCTCATCATGCAGGATAACGACAACGAGAGAAAGCTGAACGAACTTAATCTTGATGAGTTCGCCGTCAGTATGTATGAGGCTAACGAAGACCGGAAGCGACATACTCTCAATGTTATTCGCGAAGAATTGCTCAAGCCGTTCGCGGAACAGCGGGCCCCGTTCCCTCCCATGCAACCGTGGGACGTGTTGACCATGCTCAGCGGCGAAACGCCTCGAACCCTTCGCATGGGACTCATTATCTCCGTTCTCGTCTTACGAACCGACAAAACTTCTGTGGCGGTGCGCCTTGATTCTGGTATTGAAGGCATCATAAACATGGAGTACGTGTCGGACGCGGGCAATGCGAATCCTCAAAATATTGTCAAGAAAGGTCAGGCACTACAAGGCGTCATTGTGGACGTTAAACTCGATCTTCCTGCCGACCAATTCTATGTACACCTATCAATTCGTTCTTCCGATTTGATTCAAGGAGATGGTCTCTTCCGTCGCGTCAAACGTGATGAATACTGGAACACTCAACAGTGCGAACGTGATTTGGAGATGCAAGCAAGAAAGAAGAGAGCCGAGACTGATCGGACGAGACGTGTCATCAAGCATCCCAATTTCCATAACTTCAATGCGATGCAAGCGGAAAACTATCTAGATAGGCAGCAACGCGGAGATGTAGTGATCAGACCATCTTCAAAGGGAGTTGATCACCTTGCGGTGACATGGAAAGTCGACGACAAACTGTACCAACACATTGGTACGCAGTGTTACCGTCGCACATCTCCACGGGGTCACTGACCCACCACAGATGTTACCGAGATCAATACGGGACAAGGCACAGTGCTGTTTGTTGACGACAAACATCAGTATGCTGATCTTGATGAGTTGATTGTCAACCATGTACAAGCCACCGCTCGGAAAGTCGAAGAATTGATGGCGCATGAAAAATTCAAGCAAGGATCTGAAGACGAGCTTCGTGAGTAACTCCACCTAATTTCTGCGCTTCGTTGCGATTTACGCTGCCGTGTAGACCTGTCCTTGAAAAATTTTGTCGCAGCCAACCCAGCAAAGAGTATTTACGGATTTACGTTGAACCGCAAAAAACCCGGTCATTTCAATCTTTGCTTTTTGGCAAACAAGAACTCTACCGTGCAGACTTGGGTAATATTATTCGGGTTTGTAATCACCTATACTCATCACTTGGTAGCCCGTCCGCGTGACACCAGAATCATATTGTCTCTTCGAAGCAGCCGTCGCCGGGGTACCAGAGCTGTGCGACGCATTCAAAGTTAGGTAAGGGCTGGGAACACAACATGATAATTTTTACCTCTCACACGACATCTAGACATTTGCACCAGTCACAGAACTTGGGTGCCACAGGTGCAGGAGGGAAGACCCCATACGGCGCAGGTGTTCGTACACCAGGTCGCACACCAGGCCATACGACACCTGGTCGTCTATCCGTTCGTCAAGTTCCTAGCCGAACACCAAATCCTTATGGTGGCCAGACCCCGGCGATTGGATTTGGTGGAAATGTGCCGACACCCAATTATGCCGTGCAGTCATCCCAACCCCTTGGTTACCAGACTCCCTCTGCATTTTCACGACCTCCAATAGTTCAACCCCCTCCCCACGTTCCTCACGGAATGAATCCTCAGCGCGCTGCTATGATTCAGAATTCTGACAGTTGGGGATCAGGCGGATGGTAGTTTTGGTTGCAGTTTATGTACGCTTCTCTTGTTCTTTGTTGTGCGTCATGTCCCTGGTACATTAGTATCGATGTAAAGTATTTGCATTAAGATCTTAGAGTGGTGCAACAGACAAATCGTGCCTATTGACATGAGACACCACGATCTTTGATGGTCAAGTTTTCAAATCGTCTTGGTCCTTCTTGCTAATAGTAACCCTACCTTGGTTAGTTCAAACTTTCGAAACGACTTCAATATTACCACGTACGAGCGTCAACCGGAATCCGATGGTTCCCGCTGGGCTAGCACTACGTCGGATGCAGAAATGTGACGCTAGCCGTCCATCTCGCAAGTGGTGTTCTAGCTTTCACTCTTGTACTGAACACTTGTGCTATAGTCATTCGCTCTGACAAATTCATCTGACGAACATGCTCCGTAGCTTCTGTCTCCTGTGGATTTCTCACAGATAGACAAAGGAAACGTTGCCCCGCTCAACACGAGGCGAACTTGGGGACCTCGGAAGCTCGTTCGTCGTGAGGGAAAAACTCCACGCTCAAAGGAGAATTTACACGGGTATTTTTGCACATAAATGTCTACTATACCATACCTGCGGCGAAGGGTGTAAGCTGGGAAGTCCTTGACCTGCGATGCACCTGCACATGATGCGGGCTAAGAGGAAGCAGATCTCTGCGGAGACGGAGTTGTTAACGATTTCCTTTCGTGCGAGTAGCTACTGACTTGTTTAAGCCCATTGTTGAAAGCGGTAAAAGTACACTGGTATCGTGGCCGAACTACAGGGCCCGTGAAGGGGCTCGGCGTCACCAATTGCATTCGTTAGACTGTTGCAGAGTGTATGTTTCACGGATTCTGTTCCATGTGTAACCTAAACTCACCGTTCAATGAGTATTCTGATGTATAAAACGCCGAGGGGCGGACCAGGATCACCTCTCGACACATGGCCACTAATGCCATCCATAAGCAGATCATACTCGTATCTATATCACTTAGTTTGACACTATCCATTCATAGAAATGGAGCAGACTTACTCCGAGTCCTGTAATTCGGGCGTGGAGAACACATCGCACCACGGAGACTGGTTACGGGTTGCAAGGCTAAATGGGCAAACATATAAGGCACATCGGGTATCATCCACAGAGATATTAATCCGAAGGAGAGGGGTGCCAAGTTCCTATGCCATGGGCCGCAAGTGTTTGGCAGCCCACTTCAAAGCCATCTGAATATATGCCGGTGTGAACAATGCGATCTGAGACAGGTAAGTAAAGTTACCCGGTAGGCTGAACAGTCAGAAAATCTTGGACAAGACTTCCGGGGAGTGAATCCACGAGACAGAGTCTGTGATGGTGTAGAAGGTGATGTTTTCCGTTTTGCGACCGAAGAAGCCCTGTGCAAGGAGTACGAAGGGTTGGTGATTCATTGGACAACATCTATCGAGAGAGTGGGATAACGAAGGGCAAAACTAGGGAATTGAGCATCGTACATGCAAATTCAATTCTGACACGAGACACGCGTACGTTACGCCATGGTCGAAAGGCCCTCGACGGCCGACAATGGTTAGTTCCTAAGGGATCAGCTGATATTCGTAACCCTTTTTGAGGAACTGCAGACTTAGTGGAAGAGATTAGGCCTGAATGACATCGCGCACACTGTCGAGGGTTTCCACAAGTCCGAGGATGGACTGTTGCTCAACCACAGAACCACTGGACCCATGTCAGCGCAACGACAAGTTAAGCGGTCGACACTGACACGATCTGGAGCATTGGGATGAGAACTGACTCGGTCCACAGTGCAGAAATGTCGGACTGAGCAGGAGATATGTGTGGACAGGGGGAGGAGGCGAGTGTACTCGAAATTACCGCCCAATTTACGACGACCGTCACACGGCGAAAACCACTCGGTCCCTGCGCAGGACGTTGGCTCCAAGGCACCACAGGTCCACGACAAACCTCAGGGTCTCGGGTGGGAGGTCGCTCGATTGCCATCAATGACGACTCGAGATTCCACCGAGCGAACGGCGGCCAACCTAACGCCGACTCCCACAAGAACATCAATGGCCCCGAGAGTTAATAATTCTGAAACGCGGCTGAGTCGCAGGGGCCCAACAAACGCGAGCCGTTCAGACCCCGTCAACGGGGAAGCCAACCAATGAGCTGCTGCCAGTAACGAACCAAGTTAGCCCTTCCCTGCTACTGAGATGCGTGAACGTGTTGTGTAGCCGCGCCCGAGCACTGACACACAGCCTTGGCAGCCAGTTGTTTGCAGTTCTCATGTCGTTGTCAGACAACTTCGAGATGGATGACTTGTCCCGGTTCCATGCAACCAAGGATACTTTGGCCGAACTCCCTCTGGAGGATGACAGATCTGGGGCAGGCCAACAACACTCGGGTGCCAACGATGGACCCAACTCCGTTTGGGCGTGGACCTCGGCCACGGTGTTCGTAACAGCGTTCCGTCTCCTTGTGTGTGCTGATTTGTCGACACCCGTGTTCAACATTGCAGCCTTGCACTATTCTCTGCATGTCTTCTAGCATTCCCTCGCTTCCTGCTTTTCTTAGCGGAACCTTCAGGAGGCCGGGGTGGGCTAACATCACTTGAGAAATTCCTGGCACTTCAGCTTGGGGTTATCCTAGGCACACTGGCCGTCACCATCATCGCAGTGGTGCGTCCCATCGAACTATGGCTGGCATGACTTATGCAGTACCTTTCTCGAAGCTACCAAACGAATGGCCCACTGGTCTCCGACGCGGGACGGATCCCAACTGCCACCTCCTTCTGAGACCGGTGACGGCCGCATGCCTCGTAATGGCGCTACTTTCATATGACAACCCCACCCTCGGGACGCTGACGACAGTTGTGCTCTTCGGTTGTGGTGCCGTGGGATTGTTCGGACTGTGGATGGTGTGTTCTCGAATCTTGCTTTACAGAGTTCAATGAAATGAATCAGTCTCTTCCTCAAGCTCCTTTTTTCGGGTCCCTCGGCAAAATCTCGTAAAACTGGTGCAGACAAACATACTTCTTCATTTATATTTGGTAACAAGACCGCCGCCTCAGTCAAAAAGAAACTGTGGAAAAGGGACCAAGCCAAGTAACTTTCATTACAGTACCCGGATCATCCCTTGACGCCTTCAGTTCCACGCGTTGGTCTCAGTTTTGAACTTAACCTTGTCTGGCCGCCACGACACTATGGATTAATTAGGTTTCTGACACGCTGCAACCGATGCCATGTGTACATACATCGTAGTGTGAACAATCCTACCAGGTTCGTGAATGTGGTTAGCGACCCGCGCCAACGTTACCCATACCCATCATCTTCAACATGTCTCCGAGATTAGGCGTCCCTCCTCCCATCCCCGGAAATCCGCCCAGTCCGCCCAACCCATTGCCCATCTGGCTCATCATTCCTGTCGAAAACAGTGAGAATGCCACCGATATCAAGGAAAGAAATACACTACTTTGCATCTCTTCCATATCAATCTGGTCACCCCCCTGACCTTGCATCATGGCTTTCATCATCTCTTGCATACCACTACCGCTTCTCAGCTGCCGTTGCATTTGTTGCAGCATACCTGGGGGCATTGCGCGCTGCATGCTCGTGTGTTAACTAAGATAGACCACCTCTAGCAATATACGCGACGGACCTGCATCGCTTGTATCTGTGCGGGCGTCGGCACACCGTTCACACCGCGACCACGACCACCTGCTGCGTTTTGCAGTTTTTGCATCGCTTGCAGCCTGCAGATGCGGAGGTCGGGGGGGTTAATATGCCATGCGGGCACATCGTATCACGACACACCATCCGTTTTTTCCACCTGCTTGTTTAGCCATATTGGCCATCATCCGATATTGGCATAGCAGCTCTTCGACTTCTCGCACGGTCGTTCCACTTCCTTTTGCCACCCGCGTGACCCTCCATGTCAGGCCTACTGGCTTGCTGTCTTTCCCCATTTCCATAAACATGGATCCATCCGAATCGAGTTCTGTGGTGGACATGCTGTCGGTGATATAAATCATCCGTTTCATGCGTAGCGAGCCCTCTTCGTCCGAGCCGGCAAGTAATTCCTGTGGGAGACCCGGAATCATTGATGCTATCTTGCTAATAGGACCCCTGAGAGTCAATGCAGTGATCAGCGGACAACGGGTAAAGAAAGCGAGACGGGACAAACATGTTCATGACATTTTGGATTTGTTCCCTCCAGTCTCTTATGCTGAGTTTACCTTCTTCGAGCTTTTTCGCCATTTCCTTTTGCTTGTCTGGGTTCTGGGCCGCAAGGTCTTGCATATGCTCCACAAGGCCCTGCATATCACCCAAACCCAGCAATTTTGAAATGAATGGCTGGGGTGAGAATCGATCTAGATCGTATAAGTGCTCCCCTACGCCAAGAAAGATTATGGGTGTTTTGGTTGCAGCAACACTTGTCATGATTGCGCGTCAATGCCCAGCAGGAAAGAAGATCAGTACACATACGCGGAGATGGCACCCCCACCCTTGGCATGTCCATCCATCTTCGTAACGATGATTGCGCCAAAATCAGCACTCTCTTTGAATGCGCGACTCTGCGCCTCAGCCGCCTGACCTGTAAGACATTGGTATTGGACAGCTTGCAGCAATGACACGTACCTATGCTGGCGTCGAGAATGAGGACTGTCATGTTCGGCTTGACGGCTTCGCCGATCTGAACCATTTCCTGGAAGAGCTCGGATTCTTGTTTGTGTCGACCAGATGTGTCCACGATGATGACCTCGAAACGTTCCTTCTTGAATTTAGCAACACCTTGTGCCGCAATCACGACTGGATCGGTCTCGGTGTACGATCCAAAGTAAGCTACTTTGGCTTTCGTCGCTGACTGTCGGGTTTGATCGAAAGCCCCAGCACGGAAGGTGTCTGCACAAACGATGCACGACTTGAATCCCCTCTTCTGATAATATACAGCAAGCTTTGTGCACGTCGTAGTCTTTCCGTTACCCTAGGACACAATCAAGCGGACATTCTTGAGGGACGGCGGACGGGTTAGACATACCTGGAGACCGACAGCCATGATCACGTTTGGCTGGCCTTTCTTTGGTTTGTATGGCTCAGCTCCGGGGTCCACCAGGTGGACGAGTTCGTCGAAAACGGCCTGGTAGCCAGCGAATTTAGCATCCATCACGAATCATAACCTGATCGAGGGAGTCACCTTTTGTATGACATGTTTCCGGTTGGAGTCTTTGGACTTGTCAGAACTGTCCAGTGCAGCCTTGACTCTCGCCTTGACCTTCTGTCTCAAGGTGGCCACGAGTTTAACATTGACATCGGACTCGAGGAGTGCAGCGGTGATCTCCTTGAGTGTGGCATCCAACGCCTATATACATGTAAGAGACCGTCATCAAGACTCTCTTCTCATTGGCATACCTTCTCATCCACGACTAGTGCCCTGCCGAGGGACGAAAGGGCGGCGTTGAGCTTCCGCCCCAAATCCGCGAGGACCATGACAAAGTACCGTGCGAAACTCTCCCCATCCCAACCCGACCAGCTCCCCAACATGGCACATAGTGACTCGGAAGGCGAGACCATCGATGACCTCGAATGCGATGGCACGACCGATGGCGAGGCCGACGAGGACAACGACAACGAGATAGATGAAGCACTGCT